>PVIJ01021481.1:0-18381 GCA_004024925.1 Scalopus aquaticus | reverse complement strand
TGGTGAGAGGCTTCACCAGAGACAGAGTGGGGAGCAGAACAGGCAGATCAGAAATACACTGCTGAGGGGAGCAGCGGGCGAGGCAGGAGAGGTCTGCCGCACCATGTGGGATTCTCCCCGGCTGGGCGTCGAACTCGCATCGCTGCTGCCGACAGCTCCACAGCCCAGCACTTAACCGCTGCGCCACCAGGGAGGCCCCCTTCATTGATATTTTATAAATAAATTGTAGTTCTAATTTTTTAACTTTTCTACTGTTTTTTGGAAAAGTGTGCCTTAATTTAATAGCACTTTCATTCATATAGCTTTTATCCCAAATCAAAATAAAACAAGCTATACAGTTGAGAATAAATGTGAAGTCATTCACTGAGGCTGCTTTTAAAAATAAAATATTACTTGAAATAATTATTTTAATAAATAATTTGAGTCTTTATTCTTGGTATTCTTTTTTGGGTATGGTTTTAAGATACTGCTGTTTAAAGACATTTTATTTTTTATATAGCAACAGTGCTTTATTCCATAGTTACTTTTTAAGCAGAACTTTACATTCATGTCAACAGAGGATGCACTGCATGCATTTGTTGTTGCCTGTTTTGTAAACATGCGCCATTCTCACTGACTTGAGATAGTATCTCATTTTGGTTTTTATTTGCATTTCCCTGATTATAAGCGATGTTGAGCATTTTTTTCAATTGTTGGCCATTTGTTTTTCTTCTTTGGAGAAGTGTCTTAGCTCTTCTGCCCATTTTTTGACTGGATTGTTGATTTTGTTTTTGCTGAGTTGTGTGAGCTCCTTGTAGATTTTAGTTATCAGTCCTTTATCAATTGTGTTGTGTGCAAAGATTTTCTCCCAATTAGTAGGGTGTCTGTTTGTTTTGATTATTGTCTCCTTTGCTTTACAGAAGCTTTTTAGTTTGATGTGGAGAAAAAGGAACTCTTCTACACTGCTGGTGGGAATGCAAACTGGTCCAACCACTATGGAAAGCCGTATGGCGTTTCCTCAAATTAATAAACGTGGAGCTATCATATGACCCAGCAATACCACTTTTGGGAATATACCCAAAGGACACAAAAACACTAATTCAAAAGGATACATGCACCTGTATGTTTATTGCAGCACTATTTACAATAGCGAAGGATGGAAACAACCCAGATACCCAAAAATAGATGACTGGATCAAGAAAATGTGGTACATATACACAATGGAATACTATTCAGCATTCAAAAAAGATCAACACATGCAATTCACAGCAACATGGATGGAACTAGAAGGGATCATGCTCAGCGAAATAAGCCAAAAGGAAAAAGAAAAATATCAAATGGTCTCACTTATGACAGGAATATAGGGGAACTAAATACAAGAGAGACAATCAGCGAGAGAGGGGGGAGGATTGGGGCTCAGAACGGGGTAGAGGAGAGCACAGGGGACTGTGGTGACGGTACACGGGTGAATTGATGGTGGGAAACCTGTGGGGAATTTACAGTAATGTAAAAATCACAAATAAAAATAACAATACCCGGGCCTCCCCGGTGGCGCATCGGTTAAGCGCTGCGCTGTGGAGCTGTCAACAGCGGCAACGCGAGTTCGACGCCCGGCCGGGGAGAATCCCACATGGTGCGGCAGACCTCTCCTGCCTTGCCCGCTGCTCCCCTCAGCAGTGTATTTCTGATCTGCCTGTTCTGCTACCCGCTCCGTCTCTGGTGAACTCTCTCGCCGCCCCACGCCTCTGGCCTGTACCCCAGCTTGTATGTATAAATAAAAAAAATGAATCTTAAAAAAAAATAATAACAATACCCTACTTCATCAATAAAAATGAGTAGTTAAAATTGTAAAAGAAAAAATGGACACTATAAATTATATTTATGAGATTAGGGTTCAAACCTCTAGAGTCATGAAATCAAATCAAATCATATAATGATATGATTTCATTAACTTTTCAAATGTTTTAAAAGTATCTAAAAACTCTCTTTAAAATTCCAACAAAATTATTTTCCAAGTCCTATATGCTCTCTCCTCTGGGTAAATCCTCCTTTCCTTTGCATCAGTATTCAGAATACATTTTAAAGTTTTCATTCAATTTTATTCTCTTCTCTTTTATTTAATTACTAGAATTACAAGAGTTCTATTTTCTACACATTTTTTATGGCAAATGTACACTATTCTAGATACATTAGGGCTAAACAGTCTTGTGGACAAGCCTCAGGGGAAACATAACCACCATTTGTAACACTTTCTGCAGGGAAATGAATTCCGAGTTCCAAACAACTGATTTACAAATGAACATTTGGAAAGCTCCCCATTTGTAAATGGAAAACTTCATTTATTCTGTGTTTTCTGCATTCTCAGCTGTAAGCCTGACTAAGTCACCCAACAGAATGATGCTAGGAAAAGTTATTCCAGATGGACAATATGTGGTCAGCACCCCCAGTTCACTGGTGCCAGGATAGCAATACATTACAGAGAGATCTGGACTCCTTGTTACTTGTTTTGAACTTTAACTCATTCAAAGGGCAGACCCAGACAATGTGGTTCAAGGTCATCCTGATCACAAGCCTCAGTACTTTGAAAAGTAAATCTGTCTCCTAGTTGTCCCATCTGAAAAATGAGGAAAAATAAACCTGATGGAATACAGTGAATAATTACCAGGAATATATAGAGTCCCTAAAAACACCACATATGTAAAGTAAATAATTAACAAATAGAAGTGTTTTTATTAATGACTCAAAGCACTGATCAGAATCAGAAAGAATCAAGAATCAAGAACAAAATTAAATTGATTCAATAAACAAAGTTGAGCTGTTATTATCTATGCAGAACTATGAAAGGTATAGTGGCAGAGCCTAAAGATTATATTCTCTCAGATGTCAAATAAATAACATGAACCAACTATGATCTGCTTATTACTTAGAGTGGGAGGAGGAGTAGGAAGAACAAAGAGGGCAGGGAGCAAAAGGGTCTATAGTGGTGGACTCTGGGTTCTTTGGTGGTATGTGTACTGTGGCAACAACACCTGAGCGAGGGAGGGGACCCTACAAAAAAAGTCGTATGACAATATTAATTCAACAACAAATAGGAAAAAAAATCATTGATTGTCAGCTTTAAAAATTGGAAGTTTTGCATGAAAATCCCAATATTCAGATTGGCTTAAAAATATATGTGCAACTGAATTGTCCACATGGCAATTATCAGGTGGAGTTGAAAAGCAGTTGTTTCTTGTTTCTATTGGAACTCCATTTCACCACATTCTCCATCTAATATACTGCAGTGACTTACCTGCTCGTCACTCAAAGCAACTGAGTTTGCAATCCTTGTTTTTGAATAACATGTTAAAAACTATATATCCTTATAAAGCTCCCTTACAATCACTATTTTCATAACAAAATTTAAAATTGTTTAAAATATATTGTGTTATTTTAAAAAGTGACAAAACGAAAGATCATACTAGACCAAAACAATAACAAATCCTAGAAGACTGAATACAGAATTGAGGCTCAGATAGGGGAGCGGAAGGGTGAAGAAGGGTCCAATGGACTATGGTGCAGGACTACGGTTGACTTGGTGGTGGCTGTGGCATAGTAATACACATCTCAAGAGGTGTGAACCTATACTGACAGATCATATACAGTGTTGTAAGCCAACACTGCCTTAATAAAATAAATGTAAAATAAAAGTCTAAATTAATCAGTACCAAAGAAACCAACAAGTATAAACCAGGAATCGCACTTAATAAAGGCTGCAAGTATTCAAGAAAGATGATGAGCACTTATCTATGTACAGCTCTAGACTAGGCACTAAAGGGTTATTTTTTTAAATGTTCTGACAACTATATATATTTTGATTAGAGTAATGGTTCACATTTACTGCTATTTAGGTCCAGGGCCTATTCTAAGCGTGTTACCCTACATTAGTTTATTTAGCCCTCACAAGTACTTTTTGAGTTAGTTATTACTTTTTTTCCATTTAGCACAACTAGAAACTGAGAAATTAAAAAAAAACAAAACTTTCTAACATTTCAGAGCTGGAGAATGACAGAGCCAGTCCACAAACCAGGCAGCCTGGCCCCGAGACTGGTGATAACAACCACAATGCAATGGAGACCATATACCTTTCAGTGTGGTCCATCTTTTCACTGATAATTTGAAGTACTACCATTATAAGATGCCTGAATGCATATTTACACACAGATACACACTTATAATACTTACATAGGAAAAGACCACACAAACATATGAACACATTTGCACATATATAAGCATGAGTATGCTGTTGTTTTCTATTGATAAAATACTTAGAGTCAACAGCCTATATCAGACTGCTTTAAGTATTGTGGTTTTATAGACATTTCTTGTCTACTCTCAAATAAATTTTAAAATAAGTTTGTCAGATACATAAAAAAATCATGATTTTTCAAAAGACTGATTTTTTTTTAACATATTTTATGTCATTATTCTTTCAAGAGAATTCCCTTACAGGGTGAAATTTAAATACACAGATTCAAATTCTTCTAAGGTAACTTGATCCCATAATGTGTCTTGTATAAATCTCAGTTTCAACTCCAAGGAAACCCAAATGCTCTTACTTTTTATAAAAGTATACTCAATTCCTTCTTTCTGCACCTTGGAGTTCTTTCCATTGCTTACAGCCCAGGTAAGTCCTTCATCTCTGGGGAAGAGTTCACTGATGAGCAATTTCGTCAGAAAATTAATCCAGAGATTATTTCAATCTCTTTAATTGTTTTTATAGATATTTTTCCCTACCACCATCTTTTATATCCATTTTGATCTTCCCCCCTTTTTCTCCCTCGTTCTTATCCTTAGAAACTTCACTCTGTATATTGACAGTTTTTAAGGTATTTTACTTTATCAAATTGTCTGTTACATAAATGCCAAATATCTGTCTTTGTCTTTCTCACTTGCTTCACTACACATAATTCCCTCAAACTCCTTCCATTTCGTCTTTCCTCATGTCTGAACAGTACTCCATAGTGCAGGTATGCCTTGTTTCATTGATCTGATCTTGTACTAATGCATATAGTTTTTATTGTGATTTTATGAAATTTACAAACTAATTTTGGGAGAATTATCAACTTAATATTGTCTCTCTATTCAACCATCCATTAGATGGAAAATATCTTTTTTTTTATTAAAGTAATATTGGTTTATAAAAACAGGTTTCATGAGTACAACCTTATACCCAACATCTGTATATTCATTTTGTTCAACAACAGAATTCTAGTTTATATTTATCACCATAGAGTCACCATAGAATTGACTCATTTTACCTGATTTACCAACCACCTCCTTCCCCTTGCCCTCTAGTAACCACTATTCTTATAACCTGAGTGTTATGTTTTGTTTATTCAATTTTTTTTGTTATCTTCCACATGAGTGATATCATACATGTATTGGTCTATCTGACTCATTCCGCTTAGCATAATATCTTCTAGCTATAGCCACATAATTGCAAATGGCAAGATTTCAAGTTTTTTTTTTAATACCTAGATAGTGTATATACAACACATCATTATCCATTCATCTGTTGATGGACACTTAAGTTGCTTCAGGTTATTAGCTGCCGTGAGTAATACTATTCTGAACATGGGAGTGCACATGTCTCTTTAAATTCCTATTGAAAAGTTCCGTAAGTGACAAAATAAGCATGGTTGGTAATAGACTGGACATGGAGAATTTACAGATGTGTGGATCTTTTAACAGAGATTTCCCTGACCTGGTCAAGAACTGTCGTCTAGATATTAAAAAGCATGAGAGCAACCATTTTCTGGGAGCAGGGATATTAACTTTCTACTAAGAATATCCATTTGCAGTGTACAGGTGAATAGAAAAGTCCACAAAGTGGCACATCCTCAGTTTAACAGAAATGGTGGAAGAAAACTAACATTAAGATAAAAGAGATCCACTAGTGGAAATCAGGAGAGGCTGAAAGAAATGTGGAACACAGGAAAGAAGTAATTATAAACTGACACTATTTATTACTTACTCTGTCAGGCCTGTTTAATATAAAAATGCTACAGCTGTTTAAGACTGGTGGTGATATTGCCCTCTGAATACAAGTGAGAAAGCCAAAGTTCAGATAGTTTAAATAATGGTCCTACTCTCATAAAACAGACTGTTAAGAGTAGAATTTGAAACAAGGACACTGAGCCCAATGCCTACGAATGTTACATCCCATATGAAATATATTAGGTTTCCTCCACTCCTGGGCTGCTCTGCTGGATTTTAAATCCAGGAGCTCTGCATGGAAGCTCTGACAGCAGAGCTGTCATTGTATGCAGAATGCAATAAACTATGATTACAAGCAGTACTGTTCCATAGAGAACAGTTCTTATAAACACATTGTAATAGACAATTATGTAGAGCAACAGAAATTATTGTGATTTACTCTAAAAATAAGTTGAACAGCTCCATATGGTAGAGAATATAGCTGTGAATAAAAAAAAAAAGATAAAAATAAATAAGAAAACTTTTGCTGTGAGAAGTATACCACCAAGAAAATAATACAAGTCACAGACTGGGAGAAAATATCTGCAAGTCACATATCTAATAATGAACTTTTACATAAAATATGCAACACCAACAACAAAAATTGTATTATCTCAACATATATGATGAAATATAGGCAAAGAAACTCAACAGACAATCCACCAAAGATGACATACAGGTGGCAAATATGTATATGAATAGAAGCTCAATGTCATTTTCCACTAGGGAATTGTACATCAAAGAAACAAGATGTGATTACATACCTATTAGAATAACTAAAATTTTAAGAACTGACAATACCAATACTGTTTGTAGACGATTCTCATTCATTGCTAGCTAGAATGCAAAACATTATAGCCAATTTGGAAGACAGTTTTTTCAGTTCCTTATAAAGGTAAATATAAGCTTACCATATGTCCTACCAGTTGTACTCCTAGGTATTTACCCAACTAATCTAAATTTATGTCCACACACAAAAATCATCATGTGATTGTTCAGAGTAGTTTTACCGAAAATTACCAAAAACTGGAAGTAAATATGTTGTCCAAAAGGTAAATGGAAAAACATAATATGATACAACCAAGGGACTACTATACAGCAGTACAGTGGAACAACCTAGTAATCCTTGCTACAACATGGTCAGTCTAATATGTATATTACTAAGGGAAAGAACACTATGGTACAGAATTTTCTGTGTGTTAATGGTAGGTATGATGTGGTGACATACACCTGAAGGAGTATGATCCTTTGTCTCTAAATCATATACAATGTTACCTCAATTAACTTTTTTAAAAAGATTTATTTATTTATGCATACAAGCTGGGGTACAGGCCAGAGGCATGGGGTGGCGAGGGGGTTCACCAGAGACAGAGTGGGGAGCAGAACAGGCAGATCGATGGAAACACACTGCTGAGGGGAGCAGCAGGTGAGGCAGGAGAGGTCTGCTGAGCTATGGAAATCTCCCCAGCCAGGTGTCGAACTCACGTTGCTGCTGCTGACAGCTCCACAGTGCAGCACTTAACCACTGCACCAACAGGGAGGCCCTACCTCAATTAACTTTTAAAAATATCCTGCCTGAGACCAAAATAGAACAGAAAATAGCACAAGGGACTATAATGATGGCTCATGGGTGAATTGGTGGTGGGAAACCTATGGAGGATACACAATAATGTAGAGGATATAAATTAAATTTTAAAAACTATGAAATTAAAAAATATATATCCTGTCTGAAAAGGCTACATACTCTATGGTTTCATTCATATAACATTCTGGAAAAGGCAAAAATAAAAAGACAAAAATGATCAGAAAATGCAAGTAGAGGAGAACAACTAACTAGGTAAAACGGGAATTTTTTAAGAGTGGTGAAATTTTTCTGTATGGTACAGTAGTGGTGGACACATGAGACTATGTCTTTGTCAGAACTCATAGAACTTTACAGAAAAAAAGAATGTCTCAATATAAGCAAATTTAAAAGTTAACTATTAGGACAGGGGATTCATACAAATAAAAATAAAGGATTGAATAAGTAAACACAGAAGAGAACTTTCTGAAGAATTTCAAGTGACTCTCTTAAATGTAGACTGTCTTGATTAACTGACGTCGAAGAATAAGGTATAGCAAGGGAGGCAAGAAGAGAACATTTTTACAATGGAGAATCCTCAAGTACTGCCTTAGCCAGGTAATCAAAATAAATACTATCAGTAATATCATGTGGATAGCAAATGTCCTTGGTATAAAGTGAATTAAATAGCAAATGACTTCTAAGATTTTCCTCCCCAAAACCTATCACCCCACTCTCACCATAAGAAAAACATCAGACAAGCCCAACTTGAAAGACATTCTATAAATAACTGACTCCAAAAAACTGCCAAGGTTATCAGAAACAAGAAAAGCCTAAAAAACCATCACAGTCCAAAGGAGAAGTCATATTATACTTTGTGTGGTATTGTGAATGGGATCCTGAAACAGAAAAAGGTCATCAAGGAAAGACTAACAGAATCTGGAGTTTAATTAATACTAATACAATGTAATACTAACATAATGCCTTAGTTGTGACAAATGTATCATAATAATGTCAAATGTTAACAACAGGGAAAACTGGGTTAAGGTATATGGAAACACTATACTGTCTGCAGCTTGTCTATAAATATAATACTACTCTAAAATAAAGAGGAATTTTTAAAAAGAAGAAAATTACGTTGTGGTAAACGATAACAATTCTGTTCTAATAAAGCGCCACATCTTTGTTAAAATCATCCCACTCTTATCTTTTGCTGAGATCTGAACAGTTTGTTCCAGTTATTTCTCAACTGTACTTCTCCCTTTCCGTTCACAAGGAGGACATCTCTTATCTTACATGACCCAGGCGTTATTATCTGTTGTCCAGTCCACCTGCCTCATAATATAGTAGAGATAGACATCAAATTAAAGTGCTGTATACCTGGAACCTGTTGCAAACCAAAGTTATATCAATAAAAATTAAAATAAATAAGAGAGTGGGATGAGTAAAGACAGAGACAGATAAAAAAAGGACAGAAAGAAGAATGAGGGAGGGAATAAGGAAGGGAGGGAGGGAGGGAGAGAATGGAGGGAGGGAGGGAAGGCAGGGAGGGAGGGAGGGAGGGGGGAGGAAGGGAGGGACACAGGGAGGAAGGAAGGGAGTCCCAGGGTGTTTAAATAACTTGACTAAGGCAAGGTAGGTCATAAGTGTAGATGTCAGACCAAAAAGAGAAGCAAGTACTTGTCTTCCCATTCACAGACCCCTCACACTAGCAAAACAGTGCTATGTGTTTTATAGAGCATTCTTGATTCTCTTTCTTTAAGCATATACAGGAACATGATAAAGAACTGCACAACCCAACTTTCATTTTTTTTAAATATTAGCTTCAATACAATTTTTATTTTTTTAATTGCAGTAACGTTGGTTTACAACATTGTGATTCAGAAGTACAGGATCACACCTCCTCAGACGAATGTCACAATACGACCCCCTGACAAGGTACACATAATTCCCCACTACAGACCATTGTGGTCATGTCCCCACATTTCCCCACCCTCTCTTATAGCCTCAATTTCAGTCAGAGTTCTAGGATTTGTTATTTGCTACCTTTTATCTGGCACTTTATTTTCTTTCTCTATGTTCTACATACATATAATTGTCATTCAGTATGCATCTTTCTCCTTCTGACTAATTTCATTTGGCATTATCCCCTCCATTCCAGCCACGTTGTCAAAAATACCAAGAATTTGTCTGTTTTATAGTTGAGTAGTATCCCATAACGTACAAATACCACAGTTCTCTAATTCACTCCTCTGTCATTAGACACTTGTGTTGTTCCATAACCTGGCTATTGTAAATAGTGCTACAATTAAAATAGGGGTACCTATATCCCTTCTCAATAGTGGGTTTGCATTCTTCAGATAGATACCTAGGAGTGGAATTGCTAGGTCAGATAGTAGCTTACCAGAACTTGTTGTTACTAGTCTTTTTGATATGGGCTATTCTCATAGTATGAGATGGTATCTCTTACATGACTTAAAAAAAAAAAAAAACTTGGTAACTATTGAAAGTGAGGGAGTATTTGGGAGAGGGGAGTTGGTAGAGGGATGCATGGTATCAATCCTAATTATAGGCAACCTTAAGAAAATGAAATTATGTTAAATTGTTTCCTTGGTGAACCAATCAAATCAGGAGACACTTGCAGACACTTCTCACCATTTTGTCCCTCCAAAATAGAAGGCTCAAAATGAGCACTGTTTTGCTCTGCTCACTCAACAAATCCTATGAGCACTGAAGTGCCTTCCACCAAAGTTTCTCTTACCCAAGGGGAATACAAAATGTAAAAGATATAAATAACAATATATATATATATTTTTTTTTTCAAAAGGAGTGCTCCCCTCAGCAGTGTATTTCTGTTGATCTACTTGTTCTGCTCCCCACTCTGTCTCTGGTGAACCCTCTCGCCGCCCTACGTCTCTGGCCTGTACCCCAGCTTGCATGCATAAATAAATAAATCTTTTTAAAAAAGGAGCAAGGCAGGCTTATTAAGAGGCTTCACTTTGCAGGTTGTGTCAGTACAGGGGTGAAGACATGCCCCCTAACTCCTTCAGAGCTCACCTGCTGAAAATCCTGAGACTGAAATGCCAAATGAGGATTTCAATGAAGCTTTAAACTGATGCATTTAAAGAATTGAATAAACTCTTTATGTTACAATCTGGCATGAGCTTTTAATATTAACTACTACATATTTTATAGACTGTATTTGTTGCCAAACACTAAAACAAACATTAAGATGCTTTTGCCTCAACTGGTACTATGAATGCTTCCAAAACAGTGGTATAAAAAGTCACATAAAACACATCATAATCATGGAAATCATCTGCATTAAACTCACATTTGCCATGAAAGTGGCAGTTATTTTTCATCTATAAACAATTATATCTCAATTACTTAGTCTCTGTTAGGGAATATTTCATCAAAATTCTCATTTCATTGATGTAAAGATACATTTTGTTTGGCGAGGGACAAAATCACTAATTTGGATTAATTAAAGAAGTAGGCATTTTGAACTGGTGAATGGCTGATGTCTACTGAAAAATATGCAGCTTCATTAGTTTCATATACAGAGAGTAACACAAGCTAAATAAAAGGGTTATAGTAGAAAAAAGGACTTAAAAGAGAATTGGTCTGTAATGAATAGATAAGGGTAATGCTCAGGATTCTATATTTTTCATAAAATGGAGACCTTGAAATATTTTGTTACATAGTAGTTTAAATGTACATGCTGTGCTATTCTGTTTAAATTATGGATTTGTTAAACAGTTCTTCACTTTTTAACCATACAGTTATAATAGGCACATCAAAATTATTAAACATTCAAAATTACTGTCGTCCAAGAAATTAATTTTTAGAGGTAGGGAGTGGCTTATTTAAATCTAGCTATATCAACCAATCTTAAATTATATGCACATTGTCTATATGTAAAAAATCAATAGTATACGGAATTTTAAGAAATAACAGAGGTTTATTAGCATTGAATTTTGATAGCATGTTTCCAATAGAACTTTTTTAAACTGCACAGAAATGTCAATACAAACATAAACCCTTAATATTAAAAATAAAGCAGAATTTTCTCAAATATATCTGGTTGGGATGGAATATTCAGAAAGTAGACACTTTAATTGTTTTCATATCCAATTCTATTATCATACCAGTATGTTGCTGCTTATAACCTGCAGGAGAAAATAGAAAGCGTTTTCCTTGGTCTATCACACATTGAGGAGTGGCTTGTAAAAGGATTTCAGGAGACAAGAATGGCTCTCATCCTGTTGCACTTTACATCCACCAAGAATAACCTATCACTACATGGGCCATAGAAGCCAAGCAGTTTCCCCAGGAATCAATGGCAAGGCAAGGCATGAAAATTGCATACTGTGACTCTCTCTACAATCCAAAAAAGAAAAGGGAGAACAGACCGAGGAGAGATGGGGAGAGAGGAGAGAAGAAAAAAACAGACATCACTTGATTAAAGTAATAGTATGACCTCTTGCAGGAAGTGACTAGATGAGAAAACAAATATTAGCATTATGATTTTATAGCCAAAATGTAATTAGGAATGGCATAGCAACCTTATGATAAACTAAACGATTATCCATTGCTATTTGAGTGAAATTGTTTTTCTCTTTTGGAAGAAAATATACCTTAATTGGAGACTTCTTGTAATAAATTTGTTGTGGTTCCAAGCTGCCTCCACTGGGCTTTGTATGTATTAGAAAAACGATGAACAGAGAAGAAGCAAAAATATATGATTTCCCCAGATCTGTTGTATGACACTGTCATACAACATGTAACACACAGCAATGAGTGTGCCAAAAACTTTTTTGGTATTATGGACAGATCACTGGTTACCAGATCACTGGTTATCATCCAGTGGCACATGTTACAGACTATATGACAACATCCAACATGTTACCAGGAAACATCATAGCAGCAGTAAGAACTTCATGGTAAAAGGAGGATCACAATTTAGAACAAAATATCTTCAAGATTCATTCTACAAACATTTATTTAGCAACTTCTAATTTATATTTATACTGTTCTCTTTCTAAAGCCTAGATTTAAAATATAATAAAATGTTGGTTAAAACACATTCTGGCAAGTAAGCTAATTATTCCATTTTTATAAAACTATTTTATATCTAACATATTAAATATTCAATATAATTTTCAGTGACATCAGCAATTCTTTTTAAAAAGTCCTCTCTAACATATAAGGCAAGAGTCACTTAATCAGATATATTTGGTCCTCTGGAAGTAAAAATCAAACAGAATGGTAGAAAATCCACTAGAAGCCTATAAAATTCACTCAAAGCTGGGATTATAATATGGAAGCAGTTACATCACACTTTTAATGTCTGATACATGTACTCTACTGATTTATTACAGTAAGAATTTTATTGTCATCAGGGTGACTCAGTAATTTATAATCCATTGAATATCATTTTGCTTTGCTATAGTTGTATTTTATTGATCTATTCATTGTATCTTGTTTTCCAATAACTCAGAAATGATCACAAAACTACCAAGATAACCTCCAATATTGCATATTATTTTATCAATTATCTCTTTAGTTTGTAATATGCATGCAGGATGGCCCCTAGAAATAAAATAGTAACTGTAATGAAGCTGGCTACTATTTATTGAGCATTGTTTTTAAGTGCTGTACATGTATACCTCATTTAATTCCAAGAACTCTAATACAGAGGACATTACCACCCCACCTTACAGATTAAATAAGAAGCTCCATAAAATTTTTCAAAACTTATCTGAGATAATATTACTAAAAGTAGCAACATGAAATATGAACTGAGTTTGATTCCAAAGTACACATTCCAAAGCGCACAATTTATAAGTGTGCAATATTGTCTCCTGAAATAGATGGCTTGTCTTTGGCTGACAAAATATACATATGTCAAAATTTTCAAGTTCATCTGCATTTAGGAAAATGATAACTAGGGAAGTCAATCTTTTTATATAACAACGACAACCTCAAAATGTAGATTTCAGCTATCACGACAGGGAGGGGAGATGTGAGTGATGGAGTCGTGCTTCTCCTGCCCTGAGATGATTCCTATTTTATGAAAAGGGAAGAGTTAGAAATCCCTAGATTAATATAGAATTTGAATATTGCCAAGCAAGATGCTACAATGGTAAGAATTTAGATTCTCAAGAACAGGGTACAAATTTTTAAGGCTCTGCCAAGAGACAACTCTGGCAGAATACTTCAGGGTAGCCTGAAGAGTGAAATATAGAAGCAAGAAGATGATTCTCTCTGGAAAGAGATCAAGAATAGATAATAAAATGGTCTTTTTGGGTCCCAGTTCCTATAACTTTCTACCTTGTAGATTAACAAAGTTAATATCCCTGCAACCTCAACCTGCCTTAGCCTTGAAAACTTATTTCCCATCTGATTGAAGGAATATTATTGAGCTCTCGGGATTATGACTGTTTCTGCCTGCTCCAAGTCCAGGCAGACATAAAATAAAACACAGAGGATTTTATTGGCTATTATATTAATAGGAACACTAACCATTATTAATATAGGATAATGACAGTCTATTTTGCTTAAAAGAGTAGGGATTAGAACAGAAATTCAGGAAAACCCAAAATTTCCTATTTTGTCATTCCTTCAATACTTAAGGCTTGGGGCTTTGCAAAATATAGGATAAAAATTATTTTTTGTAGATAGGTTAGAGCCTATAAGGCAGGGTTTCAAATACCAGATTTTGCATGGGACTAAAGAACAGATCCCTAACTCCCTGACTGAATTCCTCCATCTTATAACACCTGGATGATAACTGCCAGGCCTCTGAGTGCCCCGTCCTCAATGGCATTAGTATACATGGATTAACTGTGGCAAAGGCTCATTTACAAAAGCCAGGAAACCAGAGTAAGTCACACTTCTGCCCGTTCCAGGCTTCTCTAACCCTTAGCATTGACCTCCAGAATTGGCCACCATAATCACTATTTATCAATAATAAGTACACGTTTTACAAGACTGTAGTCAACATTTCATAAGAAACTAGCTAAAAATGCTTTACAAATGCTTGGAACACACATGTTTCTCTTAACCAAGGCAAATTGCTTCCCAGAGAACATCTAGCAATAGCTGGAGTCCAGCAGGTCACAACTGGGAAAGGAGCTACTAAGAGGTAGAGATCAGGAATGCTGCTAAACATTCTAGAGTGCATATGTTCACCCTCGCAACACAAAATGATCTGTTCCAAGGTGTCAATGGTATTGAGGTTGAGAAATCTTGAGATCAGTAGACACAGGTGATTTTAAGTTTACGTGTACTGACAGGGATGGCAGTAGAGGATACAATATATATACAGTACCTGTTATCATCTGAACATTTACATCATATTTATTTACCCCAGACTACCCTCCTAGATTTTACTCCACACATTCATTTTAAATTATTTCTCAAATATTCTTCCAAGTTGGTGCTAGATAACACATGGATATCTCCACTTCTACCTTCTATATGTAGAAGTCATACATTTTCTAAATCCACCCATGAATTTCTTATTGCATCATCAGCAAAAGAAACTGAACTCCGTAACTACAGAAACCAGGAGGAGAGTAGGTGCACTGTGATGTGATAGTTGTTGCTAACTTTGCCTCACTTAGTACTGGATTCATCTTTTCCCTTAGCCTATTATACTCAAATTAATGTAAGTGTCCTCTTTTATCCAATTTTTCTGAGCAGGAAAAAAAATCATCCCATTACTTTAAATAGTCCAAGTATTTGTCCAGATAATCACAACCACACTTTTTAGTAGTTGTCTTTCCAAATTCTATTGCAATTGATAAAACTACATAGCATATTATGCTCCATTACATGATGTTATTATTCTCATTCTAACACTATATATTTCCTTTTTTATTTCATCATATCCTATCAATAATAATTATGGGGGGCCTCCCTGGTGGTACAACATGTTAAGTTTCAGCATCAGCACTATAAATCTATCCAGAGCCACTGCAGCATGAGTTCAATACCTGGCCAGGAAGCTTCCCACATGGCACAGTAGACCTCTCCTGTCTCACCCACTGCTCCCCTTAGCAGTGTATTTCAGTCGATTTTCCTGTTCTGCTCCCCACTTCGTCTCTGGTGAGTTCTCTCACCACCCCCCGCCACACCTCAGGCTTACACCCCAGCTTGTATGCATAAATAAATAAATCTTTAAAAAAATATGTAATAATAATAATTATGGGTATTTTGCAGGATTACAAAACATTCAATAAAGTGTTTTGATATAAAAATGTTTGATATTTAGAAATGTTTTGAAAATACTTGGAACGCACACATTTCTGTTGTGGTTGTTATTTTTAATTGTTAATCCGACTTTAACTAAGTCCAAATTTTTACAGAACCCTCTGCTTGGATCCATAATATTATTAATCTACTACTCCAAAGACTCTTATAATCAGTGCTCATCCGGTTCTGTGTGAATTTGTTCTTGCTCCAGAATGTTCTATCATTCCAAAACCCTAAGCTGGTCTTTGAAATTAGCTCATGATGGCTGGTACTACTTGGTATTCCTGGCAGATGCACTTTCTGGACTTTGTATTGTTTCTCCTGCCTCACTGAATCCTGGATGCCTGTTATGCTACTTCTAGGTTAGCCCCATCCATTATTGATACTTGATAGGACCCGGAGTGTGGTGGTGACTGTGAAAATGTGAGTCTTTGCAAAGGCAACCTGTCAGCATACAGTGATTGCCTGACAAGCCAAATACCTTTAAGTTTTAAAAGAAAAACTCTGTAAGATGGCTGCTTCCCATGAGCAGTATTACTGGGTGGTAAAATAGAGGTGCTGTATCTGTGGAATCAAGGCAGGACTTGATAGAAGGTTACTTCTATATTTCCTTACATCATTATGTCCTTAATATTTTGTTGGTAGAATGAGGATAATATTTACCTTCATGTTAAAAGAGACATTAAATGCAAAGTGTTAGACCAAGGTCAGTTATGTAAAATGCTGGTTCCTCTACTTCCCTTAGCAATGAAGTGGTGAAAAATAAATTAATTTGTTAGAGAATTTCTGGCACAGAACAGAAACTCAGATATTTTCTTCTTATGCAAAATTCCCATTCTTAAAATAATAATTCTTCCAAATTTGAAATCCCTTTAAAACCTTGTGAAAGAATTCAGCAAAGAATAAGCCAACTGCAGCTGTATTTACATTTTCAAAACCCAATTCTCATATTACCACACACACACACACACACACACACACACACACAATGGGGAAGAAAATCCTTTGAAAAAACCAAGAACATATTTCTCAGACTTACATCTTCTGCCAGAATGAGTGATGTGACTATATTTCAAGGGAAAGGAGACATTAATATTATGAAAAAAATTCTGAAGCAGTAACATATCATTCATTCTCCACATTGGATGTTCTTCACTTATTCATTCATTCAGTAAATTCTTTTTGGGCATTTACTCCATATCAGGGACAGTGCTAGATTCTAAAGTCACTATGATAAATGAGATACTGCCTTTGCCTCAAGGAACCTGCAGTCTGGCTGTAGATGGGATGTGAGTTGGAAGGTGGCTGGAATAAGGAAAAGGGTGAAGGGAGAGAATAAAAAAAATCAACTAATATGAAGGCAATGGTGTATTTCATGTCCAGCAAAGCACAAAGCAAGCAAACAGCCTTCCGGGGCCTGGGAAGGAGGAAGTAAGAAAGGCAAAACTTCAGAGAAAAGATGAATTTTCTATGAAGTTGAGTCCAAAATGACAAGCATTATTTACCAGACAGTCAAAAAAGGAGCAACACAGGGCATTCCTGCAGAAGAAAACAGTAAACTTTGGCTTACAGGCTTAAAACACCAGGGGAACCTAGGAAACAACAACTAACCAGGCCCTCCAAGCTAGTAAGAACATTGGAGAGCAGAGAGAACACTAAAATAGGAGACAGGAAACACAAGCTGTCAGCTTGAGTTTATAGCAACTTACCTGCATTCAAATATCAGTTATATTATCACCTGGGGTACCTTGGACAATTTAATATTCTTATCTATAAAGTAAGAATAATTCCTTCCTTGCTAAGGTACTATAACAATTAGAGATATCCCATAAAAACATCTAGAACTGTGTATATTATGGTGTGGGCATTTAGCAATGGTAATTATAGAATGGTGGTGGTGATGGAGATAGTAGTGGTGCTGCATTTTCACACACTCCACCATATGAATGACCCTTTCTCCCAGGTTCTTTACCAAGCTTATTACTGCCTGCCCACCAAGTCTCAGTTCAAAGGTCACTTCCTTTCTACAAATTGGAGTTTGATACACTTCTCATTTCCCAGAGCACATTCATACTCTATTTTCATCAATGACTTCATTTTCCATTCTTTTCCCTCCTATTTCTTTTCCTGGGCTGAAAGAGGAAAGAAGTTACACTGAATTTCTTAATAGTTGCTTCTGTGTCTTAAAACTTTTGGTAACCTCATCTGTCCAAAATATATCCTTTGTATATTCAATAAATATTTGTAAGTGAATATGTTGACATAGGAAAGAATTGGAAATAAGAGTCCACAAAAGTCTTTTACAAAAAAAAAAGACACAAAAAAATCTCTTTACAATGGTTCTGATAAAGAACATAACAAAGATTAAAAACCTTTGAAGAAGTAAGCAAGCCTTCTTCCCCTATGGCTTGAAAATTTTGGGAGTGACATTGTCAGCAGAAAGCAAGTTACCAACACCACCTCTGGCTATGATCTTCTGCAACACAGCAAAATTCATCAAAGTAGGACTGAGCTGAAACCAGAAAGATTCTCTGAGAAGCGACAGTAAAAAGAGTTCTTAG
>PVIJ01021480.1:0-18387 GCA_004024925.1 Scalopus aquaticus | reverse complement strand
ATTCAGGAGGGAGGGTCAGTCTGTCGGGCTTGACGGCTTCGGACGGAAAAGCTGCCCCCAGAGCGAGCCCAGAGCATCTACCCCAGGAAGACCAGCCACAGAACAAGACAAAGTCATAGGAACCTGAATAACTGTATGAACCTTGCAGATGCCACCAGGTCCTGCAATAAATACATTTATGTGCCTGTGTCACCATGACGAAATTGGCTCATGGAAGGGGCATGTATTGGGGGTGTTCCACTAATCAACAGTTACTTTGCATCATGTTCTGGGCTTCTGGGTGAAAATATTTGTGTTGGGTGAATTGGCTTCTGGTGATTTCTTTTGTTTACAAATGGCCGCGTATCAGAGATGTCAGCCCAAAGGGATGTCTTGCCAGGTGCTCCCATTTGCCAGGTTCTGCAAGCACGACCTCTGAGGCTGCGCTGGCACACAGGCATGGGGTCATTTTTCTTCTCCTCAGGGTGACTCTCATAGCTCACCATCATTTTCCAGAAACAATGACCCTTTTGCCTGAGATAATAAAGACAATGAAAGTAACCAAAGTTTAAGAGCCGGACTCCATATCTGTGTAACAGGTTTAATCTCTCCAGCCCCTAGTTTCTTTGCCCAGTTACACAGTGGAATGGCCCAAGGAGAGTGTAAAACACTAGTCCCTGGTCCCAATGGCAGCGAGTCTGACGAAGTTGGTCGGGGGGGCACGGCCACCGGTATTCCTCTGAAGTCATACAGTGAATTACTTAGTGCTTCAGTATCTGGGACTTTTTCCCACAACCCTAAAGCCTAGTCAGCCAGGGGGATTAAATGAGAATTTCCCCTCGGGTGGGCGCCAGGCCATCCTGTCTGTCCAAGGTCTTGGGGATCCCAGGGCGCGGGGTAAGCTGAGCGCTCGTCTGGGCAGAGCCGGTTATCCGGGTGCTCTGGGTCAGTGCTGACGTGACTCGCGGTGTCTGTCCAGGGAAGATGATGAGCACAGTGAGGTGCTCGTGTTCCAACAGCTGCCCCTTCCCGGGGGCTGTGAGACCGGATCCCTCGTGTCCTCATCCACCCAAACACGCCTCAAGGACACTGGTCTCCAGCCGCCTGAAGACTGAAGCTTCCTCAGTTGGCCGAGGATCAGAATCAGTGTGGATACAATTAAAACGTTTTGGGAGGATTGTTTGGAAGCAAAATGTATTTAAGACTGTCTCTTTTTTCTTGTTTGGCAGATGTCCATACGGGTGCATGTGGGCCTTCCTGGTGGTGCAAGGGGTTGAGTCTCAGCACTATGAAGCTATCAGCAGCCACAGCAGCACCAGTTCGATCCCCAGCCAGGGAGCTTCCCACATGGCGCAGCAGACCTCTCCTGTCTCCCTGCTGCTCCCCTCAGCAGTGTACTTCAGTGGATCTGCCTGTTCTGCTCCCCACTCTGTCTCTGGTGAACCCTCTCACACCCCCACACCTCCGGCCCACATTCCAGCTCTTGTGTGCATAAGTAAGTAAATCTTGAAAAAAAATACGACTGCATGATGTCCTATGTGAATGTGGCCCCCTCGAGTTGTGTGACGGTGACTCTGCCTTAATGACAACCTTGCCGCAACCAACCCACTATGATTTAGCTCAGAGAGTGAAGTTTTCCATAATTTTGGCAGCTTTAAAGCAGGAAGCCATATGTAAATTGAGTAAAAATGCCCTGTGAGTGCTACTGGTGATGGTTTCAGCCCCTGAAGGCCCTGGAGACTGGATACAGGTTCTATGAAGGACCCACTTGCCCGGCATACATCTCTCTGCAGACTCACGACAGGGTCCGCCCCTTGAATACAGCGGCTTGACCTCTGGCCCGTTCCTTCTGGCTAGTATTTTTGTTCTTGAAGATTTATTTTTTTATTTATTTTTGCATACATGAACCTGGATACAGCACAGAGGTGTGGGGTCGGGAGGGTGAGAAGACTCACCAGAGACAGAGTGGGTAGCAGAACATGCGATCGACTGAAATACACTGCTGAGGGGAGCATTCGGGAGACTGAGAGGGCTGCTGTGCCCTGTGGGAAGCTCCCTGGTGGGGGATAGAGCTCATGCTGCAGTGGCTGGTGATAGCTGCATAGTGCTGAGACTTAACCCCTTATACCATGAGGGAGGCCCCAACCTTCTGGCTAATGTTTAAAAGCATCTTAGCTCTGCCTGCACCTTGGAGTGAAGGCCTGGTGTTTACCTGTCCTGCCGCCATCTTTAAAATGCGGCCATCCCTTCACACTTGCTTGTCACCTCTCACCTGAGGTGGCCATTATCATACCGGCCTCAACTCCAGAGACCGCAGTGGTGTGGAACTTGCCTCGCACACCTGCTTTGCCCGGCGAGGGTGACGTGGCTGCTGTTCTCTGCTCACCTCTGTAGTCTGCTGGGTGTGAGCTTCAGGCGCCATGTCCAAGACACAGACGACACACTGAGGGGAAAGGCTGGGTTGTTCTGGGGCTGCAGGGGGGAGTTAATACTTACACAAGGGTCAACTGGTGATTGGCCTTGGCAATTGGTGGTATTGTTGTTAGACTTGTTTGTTTTTCTCTGAAAAGAGAGAAAGACTGAGTGACAATACTGAATGGGAGCTTGAATTAATCACTTACGAACCTGCCGTCTGTGGAAGGATTCCAGTCACCATCCACGCAGCATCAGCTGTGCTCATGGCCAGTATATCGCCTGGGGGAACTTAAAGTGCCCAGGTCCCGCCGCGGGGGCCAGTGCACGTCCTTCTCTGGCTTCCAGGCCCACGTCAGGCCCTGCACGGTCACGCAGACTGGCCTGGCTTCCACAGACAGAGTTGGACAAAATTTCCTCGGAGGGGCATCCGGGTCTCCTCCCCCTGGAGGAGCTGCAGTGAGAGTGTCAGTCTCGAGACTCATCGCCAGCAGCCCCAGCCACAGAGCCCTGAGTTCTGACATCCACACAGGGGAGACAGAATTCCAAGACCTTCTATAGCTCTCCCGGGGCGCAGCCCCAAAGATAAACTGCACCCCAGGTTCCCAGTGCTGTCATTCTTCCAGAAGGCCACCGTCATCTCCCCTGCACCCAAATCCCAGATGTCAGCTGGCTGACTAGTCAGAGGTTCCGTCTCCTAGACGTGCATTGCTTTTGCTTATCCAGTAGGACCACGTGGCCTCCTTCCCTGCCGGGCTTTAGGCACCTGAGCTTACGTCTACACCAGGACAGAGAGGGGATAAACAAGTGTGACCCATGGGACAGTGACCCTAGGTGGGGCCCTGTCACCACGCCCCTCTCTACATGCCTAGAGGCCTCTCCCTGCCCCTCACCCCCATTAATTATTCCTCTGTGTTAGATGGGAAGTTGAAACAATCCTGAGGTCAGATAGACTATTTCAATCTTCTTTCATGGCCATTGAGGACTAGTGCCCGAGGCACCCAGGCCTGAATCAGCTGTTGAGAACAGGCCGCATTTCCCAGAGCACAAAGATTGTGCTTGATAATTGTACGTTAATGAGTGAATGAACAAGTATTATTTCGCTTTGGAAAAGGGATTCTTTGCTCTGTCTTAAGCAGATGTTGCCAAACTAAGAATGGTTGTTCTGCGGCGTATACTGATCATCGCAGAGGCCAGCAGTGTCACCTGAAGTGTGACTGGCCCTTGTCAGGAGACAGGAAGCAGTTGTGTTCCCAGAGTGCCAATGAAGTTTCTAGAGACCAAGGGGCTCCATCAGCTCGGGACCCTCTGGAAAGCACAGAGGACCCCTGCGGTAGTAACAAGTCCTGGGCTCTCTCACTCCGGGGCGCTGTTCTTCCTCATGGGAGACTTAAGATGTCTCTCCGCAACAGCTGAGCAGAAGGAGGCCACAGCAGCTTGTTGCAGGAAGTGCTGAGCCCGTGACTCAGGGAGATATTGTTGGTAGGAAGCTGCCACTTCACGTGGGCGCCCCAGACCGAGGACGTGATGACGCCTGGGGAATGTCCGATGCTAGGTGTTAACACACTCACTAACAAGGGCGAACGGTTCCCCTTTGGGTAACGCTGTGGATGAAACATCCCAGGACTGAGAGTTCAACCATCCAGAACATCAGGTCATGTGAAGGCCTGGACCTCAAATTCCTACTGGAAGGTGAAGGCCTAGTGGCCAACTAAGTATGACCGAGCAGAGACGCCTGCGATGTCTCGAAGGCCCATTTCCCTCTGCAACGTTGAAGAGCTGTGTTTCTCCCCCCCTTCCTCAAATGCTCACCGATGTCCAGTGTGGTAATTAGTAAAGGAAACTGCATTAAAACTGGAGGTGGGAAGGCTGTCACTACTTGACATTATTCTCGTGCACACTTCATTCTTGCATGTCCCGAGGGGAAGAAGCGAACGGGAAGAAGTGACTTTAGTATCCCAAAAAGAGAGTCACCCCACACAGCAATACCTACCACTGTTTAGGAAACGTGTTCCTGTATTCCATACACAAACACATTTGCTTTTCTGACTTGGACACCCTTACTATGTTTGCATCAATAGCCAAAACTCATCCCAGAGTTCTATTTGGATGACTCTTTGTCATCTGTATCTCAAATGGTTTACCATTCAAAGAAGACCTTGCCTATACAGCATGACTGTCCATAGTAGCTCTTTTGAATGGACATGGGAAAAAAAAAACAGGTAAGATGAATGAAGCTTAATTTTACTTACCAGTTGGGGGCCATGTAATAACACATTGAACATGTGAAATCCGTTACATGAGAAAAACTTGTAGAAATTTATATAATAATCACCTTTCTTTTCCTGTTATAATTTCTTGGAGGGTTCTGTATATATCCTTCCTGAAAGACAAAAAGATCCAAGTACATGGATAGCCTGGGTTTTTGTTTTGTCAGTCTGGCATTTTTAACCTCTCTCCGAATATTTCTACCCGAATGTCCCACTGTCAACTCAAACCATCTCTCTCTCTCTCACTTGTATCTCTGGAATTCAATCAACTGGCTCTGATATCTGTAGAATATTTCTCCTTTCTCTTGTGCTGTTCCCCTACGATGAAGAGGTCTTTCTTCACAACACCTTGGACACATCGCACCTCCTTTCCACTTTCACCAGCGCCCCCCAAGCTTGCTTCCTTCCACCAGGGCAATTCCCCCAGTCCCAAACCCACTGGATGGATGGCACTCTGATCGGTCATGGAGACACAAAGATAGACAACCCTTAGAGGGTTCTAGAGAGAAAGAGAACGTGCATGGGAGGACAAATAGCCAACAGCATAAGAAGAGTCTTAACAGGGGATGCTGGAAGCCCAGGAGAAGGGTGCCCAGGGCCAGGTCAGTCAGGGAATACTCCGGGTGAGTTGATATTTGAGCTGAGCACTGAGGGCCGAATATGGGCTTCTTGGGTTGAAAGAACTGAAGGCATCGAGGCGCCCTGGCTCTCAAAGACAGTGTCCATATTATAAATTTCAGCTCATTAGTTTGACCTCAGGCCCTCACAAACAGCCCCCAGGGTGTATCACACACAGTCTGCCTTAACTTTGCCTGAGGTTCTGGTTTTCATGTCACCCTTTCCCTGGAGTGTCTTCTTCCCAGGTGTGTGACTGTGGACTCCTCTTTCAGTGTGCGAAGCTGTCTCGTGCATCGTCAGCATGAACTCTCCCTCCTTCCACGCCTGCATTTACCCTGAGGGAGCTACTTCCAGTACACAGATGTGCTGCATTTTGCTGAGGTTATAAATGTGGGGCACTGTTCTCCCAGGTGTTAAAGATAAACTCAGAGGCATCAGGGCTTAGACTATAACTCAACCAATGTTCAGGGAACAAATGATGACCTAACTCTTGGAGTACAGCAGAGACAGTCACATCTCCCGCCCATCACTGTCCTACCTCTATGAGGCTCTGCAGGGACCTCGCCCCACAGAGCACACTCCTCTTCCTGTTCTTCCATGTTGTGCGGGCTCCTTTGACTTCAGATTCCGTGGGGGTGAGCCACTCTCCATCCTCACTCTGTATACTCCGCACCGAGGTTCCTGCAAGATGAGGATATATTGGTCTCCAACTCTGCTCTCAGAATGCAGATGGTGGTTTCCTCACCATAGTTCTGACACACGGGGTCAAGGTCAACAGTGGGAGGGGTGACCAATTTCAGAATCCACAAACCCAGCCTTTAAGTGCCCTCAAAGGAGATTTCCTGCTTTCTGTGCACAGTTCTTTGAATTTCGTACAACAAAAAGTGATAATTACCATCAAAACCAACTTTCTAAAAGATTTTCAAAATCACCTGCAAAGGAAAAGGAAGTGATTCTGAAGAGTGGGGGAATTTCAATTTGATATTGGATATCGGGTTTGACAATAGGACAGAATCTGCGGTTAACATGGTGACAATATGGAAGCAGAAGCTCAGGATTGTCAGGCATGGTAGTTGGGGGGGGGGGGCCTGACTGCACCCAAGCAACATCCATCACACAACTCATTTAACGGCTCTATTGAGCTCCATTGAGCCCCTGAACCATGTTATCTAGTAGAAAACTTCAGTTATGTGTAGAAGACATCATTAGCAGAATGCAATCAAAACCACAGTAAGATACTGTTTCACAACCACTAGCGGATCATAATAAAAAAGATAATAACAAGAGTTGGCAAGGAAGTACAGAACTTGGAGCCCTCATATGTTGCTGTGGGACTATAAGCTGGTACAGCACTGTGGAAAACATTTTGGTGTTTCCTTACCTACTTAAATGAGAATTAGGACATTTTCTGCTTTACCCTGGCAATACACCCAAAAGAATTGAAAATAGATGTTCATAAATAAGCTTCCACATAGATATTCAAAACAGCATTATTCAAGATAGTTATAACAACCCAAGCTGGGCAATCCCAGGGTCACATCTGTGTGGGAGTGAGCACCTACGATGTAGACTAAGTCGACCATCTTAGGGACACCTTCCTCCCCTTCTCAAGTTAAACTGCAGCCCCAGTTTCTTGAATGATCTATAATGCACATGGGTAATTTCACTACTCCTTGGGATCCCTTCAGATAAGAGTTGCAAATTAAAGCAGATCATGTTGCAGTTTATCCCTGTGTAACTCCCCCTTCACCTCCCCACAGGTCACAGGTAGTTTTGGAGAGTGAAAGTCCATGTGTTCGTATCTGTACTTTCTTGATCCTGAAAGAGATGTCCTCTCTCAGTCTCATTTTGTAATTGCACAACTCTCTCACCCTACCCCTACTCACCTTAAGTTTGTTCCTAAAAGGACAGAGGGGTACTTAAGGAAGTTGACTGCAAAGTTAGAAAAGTTAGAAGTAAGAAAGTCACTACTTTCTTCCACGTATCATTTTTAACACAGAAGTATTGAATGATCTGCCTCTATATCATCCTCAAAACTCACACAAAAGAAAAAGCTTCACAGAGAAACCAGGATCAAGAAAGCTGTCTAAACTCCACATCTAATCAATGTTTACAGGACACTGAAGTGTAGACTGTGGTCACAGTCTAAGGGAGCGGTTCAGCTGTAACTAGCTCACTGGAGACAAGTCAGACTGAACTTGTCCCTCCTGACACGACTCTGACTGGGCAGTCTGAGAGAGGAGATGGTCTCTGTCTTCTATTTGTGTTCTCTGCTTTACTTCATGTCGCTTTCACATTAGTTTTTTTCCAGTGATGAAAGAGCCAGGGAGTTCTAGAACATTCTGCAAATGGGATGGGTGTCAGGTGGCTGGAGACTTGATTTCTACAGAAGGGTTTCGACTGAACAAACTGAAGGAGGGTGTATCTTTCCAAATTAATAGAAATGTCTTCACCCAGGGAAGAAGCCACATAATGAGGTTGGCACTGCTTCCCTGTGAACCCTGGACCATGTAGCATGGACTATTAAATTTATGAGAAACAACCAATTTTTGAAGCCATGTATTTTGGAGCCTCTTTGTTACAGCATCTATGCCTATATCCTCTTGCCTAGCAATGCCCTTTCTTCTATTCTTAAAAACAAGAGAGTGAAATGTCTCCCTGGTGGTGCTGAGCCCTCTCGCTGCCCCACGCCTCTGGCCTGTACCCCAGCTTGTATGCAAAAATAATTAAATTAAAAAAGTAAAAACAAGAGCGTGAGAGAGAGAAGTTAATCGTTCAGAGTCATAAATTTAATCCCCAAAGCCTATGGTTAGTAATTATCTTTTTTTTTAAAGATTTATTTATTTATTCATATAAGCTGGGGTACAGGCCAGAGACATGGGGGCGGTGAGAACACCAGGAGCAGAACAGGCAGAGTGACGGAAACACTGCTGAGAGGAGCAGTGGGCGAGGCAGGAGGGTCTGCCATGCCATGTGGGAATCTCCCAGGGCGGGCGTAGAATTTGCGTCACCGACAGCTCAACAGCGCTGTGCTTAACTGCTGCGCCACCAGGGAGGCCCTATGGTTAGTAATTTTCAAGGTTTTTTTTTTTTTTTCAGACTTTGATCCACAAGAATGGGGCAAAATTCTTAATTACCAGTTTCAATGTGAATTTGATTCTGAGTTACACTGCACGGACCTAAGAGATTCGAGGGAATGAGCTTCCCAGCAAAATCAGAAAAAGAAACACTGGAAAATAGACTTTGCTGGTGCCTTAGTCTGAAAGGTAACTGTTGTGGTTTTATATATGTAATAGACAGGTAACACAGTCTTGGAATGTTGTATATGCCTAAGAATTTGCCCATTTCTTCCAGACTGTCCAATTTGTTGCTATGTAATTTCATAATTACATATTCTGTAATTATCCTCTGTATTTCTGTAGTATCTGTTGTAACTTCTCTTTTGGTTCTAATTTTTTGTTATCTGTCCTAGTGAGTCTGGCTGAACATGTGTCTATTTTGTTAGCCTTTAGAAGAACCAGTGCTTGGTTTTTTAAAACTCCATTTTGTTAATTTCTGTCCTGATTTTTATTATTGCCTTCATTCCAACTCAATCTTTATCATATCACTTAGCAATCTCCTTGGCTACATACCCAGAAAGTTATGCCTTCCCATTTTTTGCTAAGCTTTCTGCTACTATAGAATAAGGACCCCCTCTCCTCTAGTTTCCAAAACATGTGCATTTTCCCTTCCGAGTCTCATCAGTGAAGACTGTAATCTTCATATTTCTACTAACAGACTCTTCTTGATGCTTTACATATTCTCTGCGATAGAGGTTTGCCATGTTCTCTGCTTTCTTCCCTCACTGGCATCCATATTTCTGCTAATGAATGGTTCAAAGCAATCTAGATAATTTCTATCTTTTTATGTAAAGTTATTCCCATTTGTCAATCTTCTTCTGCTCATTGCCCAATTCTGAAACTACTTTCACATTTTTAGGAAATGTGTGACAGCTACACCCCACTTGCAATAAACAAGATCTGCATTATCCTTCCTTTTTTGCCATAGCAAATGACCACAGATTTAGTGGTCATTTATGTTGGTTAGAACTCTGACAAGATTTCTTTGGGCTCAAATCAAGATTTCAGTTGGGGCCTCCCTGGTGGCACAACGGGTTAAGTCTCAGCACTAAAAAGCTATTAGCAGGCACTGCAGCACAAGTTAAGATTCCTGGCCAGGGAGCTTCCCATATGGTGCTTGGTTAAGAATAATTAATCTGATGTCTTCCCTCCTGATTATTAAGTGGCAGGGTCAGTTGTCTTTTGAGACCCTTCTAAGGTTGTGACAAAATGGCACTCATCTACTAAGAGAAGAATACCCAAAAGCTCAGAAGAGAACAAGGACTCCAAAAATTAAAATTCCTGCAAAGTTTTATACTAACTAGTGGAGTGAGATGGCAGGAGAGCATACATGAAGCTGGAGCCATGAGAAGGAAAATGGATTTAATCCTTGTGACAGCCAGAAATTATGGTTTAAGGTGGAATGATAAGGGAAGCCAACTATGTTTTCAGAGTCATCTTGTTGAGTTGGAGAGAATGGATGCGATGGGACCATGATTGGGGGCAAGATACAAGACTTGAGGCTGTTGCTTTAGTTCCAGAGAGAAGAGATCTGACTAGGGCTTTGTGTTGGGTGTGGAAAGCAATGGGCGAGTGGGAGGCAAGTTAACAGAATAGTCAACTAAACAGCATGGACGACTGAAGGGGTGTGGAAGTCAAGGGAGGAGGTGAGTGACAATGACTGCTATCCCTGAGTGTGGAGAACGGAAAGCCGTGTCCACACTGAAACAGGCAACACTGGAATAGGCCCATCAGGCATCAAGAAAGTTGGACTGTGTAATTGTGGAAGCCTCTTGTGTTGAGGTTCCTGAAAAGCAGCCACACGGAGATGTTTTTCAGATCCCTGCATTAACGTACTTGGGCATTCGATGAGTGAGTTCAGAAGGTAAGTGTGGACAGGAGCTAGGAATTTGGGGGTTACTGAGTTACAGATGGGAGTAGGCAGGAATGGCCTGGGGAGACTCATCGCTCTGAGTATATCACATGAGGATCACCGTCTTCTGAAACCTTCTTGCTAACATGTTCCACTCCCAGTGCCAGAAGTTCATTCTGTTCAGTGACTTCTCTCAATTCCTACAATGTCCCAACCTGTCTTGTACATATTATCATATATATCATACATATCATACAACCTGTACATATTATCTCCTCCCAATCGACTTTTTACTCATTCTCGATTCTTTTCTCTGTGTGCTGCTGTGTTTCTATTTCTTAACACTTTCTTCCTTTGAGTTTCTCTCTTAATATCATGCTCTCTAGTTTTTTAGTCTGTACCTTTTTGAATATTGAGCTCATCTCCCTTCTTTTAGAGCACCCATTTCTCTGCTTCTAGCTGTCTCTCTAGTTCTTCACCTTTTCTGTGATTTTTCAACCTCAAATTTGAATAAAAATTTAAATGTCAGTGTGTCCATCCTTGCATCATCTACGTTCCATCCTTTGCCACAAACTAATGAGCAGACATCTTTTCTCCTGCTGGTTCCATCCAAAAGTCTTTCAGAGGAGTTTTCTGTTTTGCAATTATACTGACGATGTCCTGTTTCTAGCACAACCTTGGGAAAATTAGGTGGAAAATTATTTCATCTTCCTGATCACAGACACATACCTGGTAGTATTTGAATTCCAACTGCGTTTAGGTAAATTGGCTATCACTCCAGTGTCTTCATTTTATGGCTCTATCTATATTTTTCATCCTCTCTTTGCCTGTGTTCTGAACTAGGGAGCCCCCAGACAGTCAGAGCTCATCCTCCCTTTCCTGTTTTTGTCTCTCAAGGAAAGCCACTAAAAGTGAGGCATAGTCTGCGTATGTGTGGATGGAGGGAGGGATGGATGGATGGATAGATTTTTAGATAAAATTAGGCCTACAGGGCAACTCCACTGCTTCCCCCAATCTATATTTTTATTATTCTGTGACCCTAAATTCATCACCAGGAGCCCCTCCATACCTCCATACATATTCTGGGTACAATCCTTTGTCAAATATCTGCATTGAAAATATTTTCTCCCACCTTTGACACCAGTTTCTTTTCTTAATGCTGCCTTTGGATAAGCAGAAATGTTTCATTTTGATGAAGTCCATTTACTAAGTCTTTCTTTCATGATCCATGCTTCTTGTGTGCTCTATAACAATATTTTTGCTCACCAAAGCTTGCAGGACACTCTCCTGGGTTTTCTTCTAGAACTTTATTATTTCAGCCTTACTTTTAGGTTGAATGATTTTTTTCATGGAGGGTGTGGAATTGTAGCGGAGGTCTAGTTTTTCCATGTTTGCTGCCTCTTTTCCTGTCCTTTACAGCTCACTCTCGCCTTTTCCCACATTTCTCCTTCCAGCCTTGCTCCATCGCTGCCTGCACTGGGGAGTGTTCGTGTGTCCTAGATTCGGAGCCCAACTCTTCTTGGCCATCCCGTCACCAGGCTCTGGGGGTTCCAGCTCTTTCCCCTTTGTCTCCAGGTTTTCTTTCCAGTTCTCTCTGTCCCTCTACATTTCTAGTGTGCTACCCTGTCTGTCTTTGTGGATTTTTACTTTGCCACAGAAACCTGTCACAGACACTCGCCCTCTACCCTGGGGAACCACTTTCTGAGTTCTGAACTCGGGTATCCCTCCCCCCATATGAGCCACACAGCTCAGGTCAGCCATCCTGGCAAATGCGGAGCTGTCAGTCAAGCTTACCTGCTGGTTCAGAGCCTTGGACAGACTCATTTGTTGTTTCCTGGGTTCTTATCGGCCCAGTGGGGTGGTGACACGAAGTTCCTGTGCTCATCTGCCCATCACCGAGATGCTCTGGGGCTCCAGGGAGGGCGTCACCTAGATCACATCGGAGTGATGTAATCTGCTCCACTCCCTGCTCCACGGATCGCTTTTCCTCTCTATAAATAACCATCACTAGCCCTCTGCCCCGCCACCCTCTCCCACATTTTCATCCTACCACCCTCAGACATAGAGGACTCTCTCTCCAAATAGATGTTTGATATACTTTGCATTTTGCACTTGTTAATGAAAATTTTATACTTGCCAGCAATTTGACTTCTTCCAAATGTATGTTTGATTATTGAGATAATGGAAATTTTATATCAATGTATTATTCATGCATTTCAAAACATATAAAACCTGAGACCAAAAGCTAGAAATAATGAGCACTGGGGACAGAAGCACCAGCTCACGCATGGACACGCACAAGGTGGTTCCTGCATCACCCACGGAGCCCGGCGCCTGGCGCCCCTGGAGTTGGTGCTGTTCCAGCATCCTGGTCGGTGTCTTTACTGTGCTGTGCTCGATTCTTCCCTGACTCTTACTCCCGTTCCTTTCTTCACTCATTCTTTCCTATACAGGGTCACTCCCACACACAACTGCATCTCTTTTTCTTGCTCGCTTATCTTAAAAATGAAATTTACAATTGTGTTCCTATGTTTGGTTAAGGCGCCCACATGTCCTGTCAGCTGACCCTCCAAGATCCAGTCTCTGTGGGGGTGCTGGTACCCCCCAACCCCTTGCCTTTGCCATGGCCCACATTTCCTCCCTGATTCACAGTCTTTAATAGGAACCCCAAACCCCTTTCTCTTCTGCTCTTTAGCAGAAGAGAATCAGTGTTGGTTGCTGGCACTCACCTTGTTCAAGGCTTCGCTGGATGTCAGGCCTCTCCGCCCCCACCTCTCCATTACGTTCTTGGTGACCACAAGCCTGTTGGATCACTGAGATGAGGGAGAGAGAACAGGCCGTGAGAGACCCTCGTCAGAGACCCGACAGCCCCAAGCGCGTGTGAGGAGTTTCCAGGCCTCGGGTCCTGGGCACGCGGCTGTCCATGCTCGCAGCAAAGCTCCCTTTGGTCCCGGGGACAGGCAGATAGACCCCAACGGGACCCTTTCATGTTCCCTACGCAAAGAGGAGCCGCCCCGCCGTGAGGGTGGATGGGGGTGGGCCCAGTGGGTCACAGAAAAATCCTGCGGATGTCACGGAAGCGCTTATCCAAATAACAGTGGAAGGGGGTGCTTTGGGCACTGATGTAATCACAGGAAGAAAGCGAGGGGGTTCCTCTGTGGGTGCCTGGGCACTAGAGAGATGTGAGCATGGAGAGAGCCCAAGAGCTGAGAGGTGCTTAGACAGGGCAGTGTGGGCTCCATCGGGCCAAGGGGTGTGACTGGCTCGTAGGTCCATGAGCCAGAGGCACGAGGGCAGCTGGACAGTCCTCCAGGGTGGGGCCTGGGTCCCGGGGACAAAAGAAAGACCCCGAGGCCACAAGCAGTGAGCCCGTTTGCCCTGGAAGCCCCAGGGGTGCGGGGCCAGGGCCCTGGGGCGTCCCCCGGGGGCCTGGACACCAGCCGCAGGTCAGACCTGCGGGGGGTGGGGGCAGCACCGAGAAGCCCGGGGCGGGTCTCTGCAGGAGTCAGGGAGGGGAGGCCTCTCGGGAGGCTGTGGGGTTGGCGCTGCCCCTGGGCTGATGCAGGAGCATCTCCTGGGACAATGCCCCAGGCGAGGCGGGGACGCTTTTCACCCCATGATGCGCCTTCACTGGGACAGAATGAGGTGGGAGGCAGGAGTACGAATTACCCAGAAAAGGTGAAGGAGGCCGAGGGCTGTCTTGGCATTGAGGGCGAAGGGGGCGCTCTGTCCCTGCACGAGGTGGGGGTGGCCAGAGGAGAGGGCGTCTCGCTCCAGGCCGAGGCTCCCTCCCTCCTGGCTTTGGCCCCTGAGGGCAGCTTCTGTGGACAGCAAGGTCCAGGAGGCAGCAAAAGAGACTTCCCCTGGGGACAGGGGTGGCGGTGAGTCCAGCCCAGGTACCCCAGGTGGGGAGCCCTGGATATGGACACTGGGCAGGGAGGGGTCCCCACAGCCCATGCAGAGGAGCAGAACCCCTAGATGTGGGCCCCAGAGGTAGCTGCCATTCCCTTGTGCCCGTGGCTGGAGACATTCTGGACACAGGTAACACTGAGGTGAAATCTGCGCCTACATGTTTGATTTCCTTATTCCTTTCCTGACTTGCTGTAGAGATTATTTTGCTCATTATTAGAAAGTGCAACTGTTGACCCAAATCAACAAGCCACATGTTGGCATCTGCTTAGACACCTGAATCTCCTCCTTGCCCAGTAGAAACCGAAATTGATCAGCTTCTGCTGCCAAAATCAGGGGCAAGTTTAGTTCTCTTGAATCAGCTCCCCCAGCTGCTCTCACTCTGATTGAGCCGAATAGACTGTTCTTTTTGGAGACACACCAGGTGCCCTCACGCTCGTGCCTGACCCCAGGGCGTCGGCCCTCCTGGGGGCCCGAGACCACTTTTCTTGAGATATTGCTTTAGCTTCTCTGGAGCTCTCCAGTGAGACCAAACTGCGTTGGAATAAAAAATTTTCTAGGCAGGATAAAAGTATACACAGCATAAATAACACAATATATATCTATAAAGGGGGGTGGATGTACAGGTTGTTCCCTCTCAGTCAAAAACCCTCGTGTAACTTGTACCCCGGAATGTAGCTGCATTTATATGGAGCTTTCCTAGGGGAGGGGTTTCAGGACCCCCCTGCTCCCACCACCACCGACAATAAACATGTCCCCACTGCCCAGATATGTGTGGCACATGGAGGAGCTCAATATACACTTGTCAAAAAAAAGAATGGCCCTGAAGAACAAAAAGTAATCAATCTAGTTACCTTGGTCAAAGTGTTGAAAAACAGATGTTAATTCTGGGTAGTCCCTCATGTGGATCTCGCTGAACAATGCTATCAGACATTCCATGTTAAAGTTGTCCTCTATTTCTCTGAGGACTTTGTACACCACTTGGCATAGAGGAACCAGCTTTCTACATGATTCTTGGCAAGCCTTAAAAAATATTGAGTGAAGAAAATATAAGCACACACTTTTAAGTTACAGAAGAGTTCTAGAAAATGATTTTCTGTTCATGTATTCCAACTCTCCTTGTAGGTATCTTCTCAGAAAAGGTCTAGAACCTCTGAATATTTGTGTGATTTCTATATGCCACAAGTATATCCTTCCTTCTTAAAAAAGATCCACTTGTGAATTTGATCTCTTTGCCCTCACTTACATTTCATGTAAGAAGAGATTTTGAAGAATAAAAGTGGGTTCCCACTTAAACAATCGTTAGCCCTTAAAGAATGTGGTTAAGTGTTTAAGGTGATAAGTTCTGTTGACTGGACAACCCCGCCCTTTCCCCATTGCTACTTGACTGGAAGGGCTCCAGGAAGCCAAAAGATGGTTCATTCTTTCTGTGAACTTGGCCATGAAAAACATGTTCACAGGGCAGAGAGAAGACGTGCATGTCTGTATGGCCAGTGGTGCCTTTTGCTAAAATTAACCCAGATGCCAAGACTTCTATCTCCAGTGCTAGTCACCCCAACTCCAGTGGGAACCACTGCCCCGGTTCCTCTTTCAGAAGCAGGACCGTCTCTGGACATGCCTCCTCTTTTATCTTAGAGAAACACTTGGAACAATACTTGACAAAGTTCCCCACTCATAGGAGACTCCTCAGTTAATAGCTCTACCCTGACTGTCTGGTTTAGGATAGCAAAGCATAACCCAGCTTGAGGCAAGTTAGCCAGATTGTGGCATAAAACTTCACTTACATCATACAATTTATTGCTGATGATCCCACGGTCACGGAAGGTTTCAAAGAAAGGATATGGCTCTCTTATGGCATCTGAAATCTCCACTTTATATGTTTTGAAGTGCATGAGTAGGTCATGGACAACACTTTCTTTCAGACTCTGGTCTTCTGTGAACGCGCTAGGGAGGAAGGATAGTGTGAGAAAATGTCAACAAGATTCTGAGATGCCTGTGAAGGCTGTAAAATTATATGTATAAAGGATAGGCTGTGAAGAACGAATATATGTGAAATAAATGGTTTAGGGTAGAAACTAGAATAAATGGAATTGAAGCAGTAAGCAAAGATATGATTGAAGAAAGCATGAAGGTTAGGAAGACATCAGCACAGGATTGAAAAAGTCCAGTCTGTCCTGATCTAAGAGAGTGTAAAGATATCGTCCCGTATCCAGTGTATTTTGTTAAATTTTGAATTCCTACAAAATCAAAATGAATTAATCAGAGGAATGCAAGACAACGCGATGGAAATAAATTCTAATCTGGAAACTGTTTCTTTGTTAACAACTAAGAGAAAATAAATATCAGAGTACTAAGAAAAAAGTATCCCCTCTAAAACTTATAGCTGTTAACCCCTAGGCCACCAGGGAGGCCCCCTAATTTTCACATTCTTATTGGTAATTCATACATCTTTTTTTGTGATGTGATTGTTCAAGTCTTTGGCCCATTTATATTACTGGGTTGTCTTTTACTTGATGAAGTTTAGCAATTTGTTATGTTATGGAAAGAAGTGTTTTTTTGTTTGTTAAAGTATTGTGAACATTTCTCCCAGTCCATGGTTTGTCTTTCATTTTCTTAGCAATATCTTTTCATGTGAAGAAATTTTTAATTTTTTTTAAAGATTTATTTATTTCTGTATTCAAGCTGGAGTACAGACTAGAGGTGTGGGGCGGCAAGAGGGTTCACCAGAGACAGAGCGGGGAGCAGAATAGGCAGATCAGAAATACACTGCTGAGGGGAGCAGCGGTCGAGACAGGAGAGGTCTGCCTGGCCATGTGGGATTCTCCCCAGTCGGGTGTCGAACTCACGTTGCCACTGCCAACAGCTCCACAGTGCAGCACCTAACCTCTGTGCCACCGGGGAAGCCCGAGAAATTTTTAATTTTGATGAAGTCAAATCTATCAGTTTTTTTTTTTGTGGTTAATAGTTTTAGTATACTAATAATTTTTGCTTGTCCCAAGTTGATGAAAATAGGGAAAAAATTTACAGTATAAACTTGGGTCTATTTCTAAACATTCTATATCATTAAATTATTTGTCTTTCTTTATGCCAATAGACTAGAGGTTTGCATAACATAGCTTATAGAAAGTCTTAGAATCATTAAGGAAAGATTGTCTTGACTTCCCTAGGTCTTTTGGTTTTACTGTATTTTAAACTCAGTCTGTCAATTCCTACAAACAATGTTTTTTAGTTTTATAGGAATTGAATTAAACCTATACATAAATTTGTAGATAACTAACCTCTTAAGAATATTGTTCTTCTCAGGTTCATTCCTGTAGAGTTCCATCACCAAATCACCTGTGAACCAATATCATAGTCTCTAGTGCTCTTGCCTCCCCTGTTCTGAAAACTCTCCCACCCCATCCCCTGCTGAATGTTTCCTGTTTATTTTGCCTGCTAGTTTGTTTTTGTTTTGTTTTGAAACTAAAAATTTTAAAGAAAATATGATGTTTCTCTTGGCAAGAACTTCTGGGATTCGACACCAAAAGCAGAGGCAACAAAACCAAATTTGACAAATGGGATGACATTAAATTAAAAACTCTACACAGCAAAGGAATTTATTAACAGGGTGAAAAGTCATCTTATGGAATGGGAGGAAATATTTGCAGACCATCAATCAAGTATGGGGTTAATATATAAAATACATAGGAATCTCCTACAACTTAAAAGTTTAAAAAACACCTTAATTTTAAACATGGGCACAAGACTTGACTAATCATTTTTACAAAAAATGTATAGGAAGTGGTACTTAACATTGTTAATTAGGAGGCAAATAAGACCAAACCACAGTGAGTTGGTATAAAAAGTAACACCTCACAGGTGTTATTACAAGAGTGTTAGTGTGGCTATGATTAAAAAAAAGAAGAAGTATTGACAAGGATATAGAACAATTGTACTGTGTATGGGTGTGAAACAACTGTTGTACATTGTTAGAGGGAAGACAACAGAGTAAACACTGAAGATTCTTCAAAAGAATAACAATATGACCTTAAAATCTCACTCTTGGTATTTAAAAGAATTGAAATCAGGATTCAAAAGAAGAGATAATCAATAGTCAAGAAACAAAAAAAAAAAAAAAAAAAAAAAAAAAAAAAAAAAAAAAAAAAAAAAAAAAAAAAAAAAAAAAAAAAAAAAAAAAAAAAAAAAAAAAAAAAAAAAAAAAAAAAAAAAAAAAAAAAAAAAAAAAAAA
>PVIJ01021479.1:0-18387 GCA_004024925.1 Scalopus aquaticus | reverse complement strand
AAATCAAAACCACTATGAGATACCACCTCACACCTGTGAGGATGGCACACATTAAAAATACAGGCAACAACAAATGCTGGAAAGGATGTGGAGAAAAAGGAACTCTTCTACACTGCTGGTGGGAATGTGAACTGGTCCAACCACTATGGAAAGCTGTATGGCGATTCCTCAAACTGCTAAACATGGAGCTTCCATACTACCCAGCAATCCCACTTTGGGGAATTTACCCAAAGGATACAAAAACACTAATCCGAAAGGATACATGCACCCATATGTTCATTGTGTTACTGTTCACAATAGCAAAGGTATGGAAGCAACCCAGATGTCCAGAAATAGATGATTGGATCAAGAAGATGTGTTACATATACACAATGGAATACTATTCAGCATGGAAAGAAGATAAACACATGCAATTTGCAGCGACATGGATGGAATTAGAGGGAATCATACTCAGTGAAATAAGCCAGAAAGAAAAAGAAAAACATCGAATGGTTTCACTTATAACAGGACTATAGGGAGGCCGGGTGGGAGAGAAACAATCAGTGGGGGGGTGGGGAGGAGGGAGGCGGAGGGAGGGAAGGAAAAGGGCACAAAATGGAATAGAAAAGAACACAAGGGACCATGGAGATGGATCACGGGTGAATTGTTGGTGGGCTACCCAAGGGGAATACAAAATGTAAAAGACATAAATAACAATACAAATATATATTATATAAAAAAAAATTCAAGATCCAACACTTACCAGCTGGATGCAGTCAGGCAATTGTCTTAACTCCTCGGTGACTTAATAACATCATCTGTAAAATCAGGATGACAGCAGTATCAACCCCCATAGGGTTGTTATGAGGACTAAATGTGTTAATATGTAAACAGCACTTTAAACTGTGCTTGGCACATATTAAGAATTAGCTAAATGTTAACTATCGTGATCATTTCAAGGACTCCTCACAACCACCCCAGGAAGTAGGTACGATTAGTTATCCCCATTTTACAGAAGAGAAAAACTGAGGCACAAGGAGAATAAGCAACTCACCAGATTAGCCAGTAAGTAAGTAGCAAGCAAAGCTTGGACTCACACACCAGCAGTTTAGCTTCAGGGACCCTGCTCGCCATCATTGCCAAGCTCTACCTCCTACAAATCTGCTTTTCAAACACTTGAACTCAGGGCTATTTTGTCTACAATAAGAATCAATTGCGTGTTTAAGGTTTCCAAAAAGTGAAAGAATTTAAGTAGATATATTAAGTACATCCTATCACGTGTAGTGCACACCTTGATTAAAACCAGGTCAAAGAGCCAGCCAGAGGAGGAAATATCTTGATTAAAATCGGAGAGAGACTGGGGGGGTCACCAACCCTTGGCATCTCTTAGATGCCATCTATGGGCCATCTCTTAGTTGGTTCCTTAACCACCGCCCTCTGGGAAATGAGGCAGGGGGACTTCTCCATTAGCCACAGTAGCTGCAGTGCCCACAGCCCATGAAACTATTAGGAATCCAACACTGTTTTCTTTTCAAATAAATAAAAAACACACATAATCCAGCCCAGATTAGACACGTATCCCCTGCTTTTCTAAAGTTTGAGCTGCACGGCTTCACGTTTAGGAAAGCCCTGCAAAATGAAAAAACCCAGAGGATTTTCACTTCTATAACAAAAGAGTAAAACTAGCAAACATTCAAGGTTGATTTTGCAGAGTTGTTCTAGAGGTAGTTTGGATTTGGAGGAGTAAGAATGGTTCTCCCCAAGCTCCTTCCCTGGGAACTATTTTATACAAACTGTTGATGTATCCTATCATGCCTGGTTTCACTGTATGTTTGTGTGATTCTAGGTTTTATGTCTTATTAAATGCTAATATTCCCCGTATGAATAATTGGTAACGTTCCCTCCACCTTTATGTGGGGAAAGTAGGAATGCTCTACTTTCAGATAGTGGGAGAAACCTGTATTTATCCTTCTACCAACACTGTTGTAAAATATAATTTTTTTAAAAAGTTTATGGAGGAAGGGCTCCAAGAAGGCAAAAATGCCTAGGGTTCGCAAAGCCACAATGTGGCCCTGACAGGAAAGATGAGTCTTGGGCCTCTCTCCCCTTCAAGGAAAGAGCCAATGGTGTAGCATCCTGCTCTTTTTAGTGTCCTCAATGTTGAGCAAAAGTGAAGAGACAAGTTGGGAAACCCAGCACTCCTACACCCCAAACCTCTGACTTAGGGGTACTCAGCTGAAGAGCTGATGCAAGGAAAAAGGTGTCTGAACCAGTGCCAGGGGAGGAAGGGGACGCCTAGCACTCCGGATTTTTAAACACCTCCCCCCCCCCCCCTGTCGTCTGAAATCTCACCATGATTTACTCCTTGAAATTAGACTGCAGTTACAATGTGAAAACCGCCAGGACTTCATCGTCAAACTCCCTCCCAAGTATCACCACGGGCAAGTTGCTTGGCTTCCTGGGATGGGATGGGATGGGATGGAATGGGAAGGGATGGGGTGGGGTGGGGGGGTGGGAAGGGAATAATGGCGGTCTTACAGGTAAACGTAGGATAAATTATGTACGGTGCCAAGTTTAGTGCCCATTATTAAAACTTACTCTTGCAGAATGAAAGACAGCAACACATCGTGGAGCGTGTACGAACACTTCTTGTCCGGATACCCTAGAGTATTGAATCTCTAGTTGGCCCTTTTTTATTTGCTGCATCAGTGCGGGACAAAGGTTTCGGAGAGTAGTTCTAGGAAAAGGGAGGAGGAGGAGAGGGACGGGGTTGTGGGGACCACGGCCACTATTCCCAGGTCTGCAGTGCTGGCCGGGAACAAGGCGCCCCTTTAGTCACCTGCACTGCAGCGAGTGCTGCAGTAAGAAGAGTAACAACCCCGTACAGCAAACAGTGCACGCCCCACCAAGGAAGGGGTAGGGGGGCTTGCAGCATAGGTATTCTCGGGTACACTAAACACAGATTTCAACTTTTGCACTCTGACTTGGGGTCGTTACCAAAAATCTAAAGTACATGGCGTTTTCTTACGAAGTACATTAAGTTCTTGCAGCGTGCATCGGAGTTTCGGAGTACTTTGCAAACCCAGCGCCAAACTCCGGCTCCCAGAATGCGCGCTGGGATCTAATTTCCAAAACCGAGCGCAAGCAGCCCCCAAGCTAATCACTTCGCCTTAATCCCTAGCCTAGTTCTCGGACTTTAAGTGAGAATGGAACAGAACCAGACAGCCCTCTCCATTAGTCAACAACTTCTTCGAGGGGGAGAATAGAGCTTGGAGCCCAACGCAGGCTAAATTAACAACTTGGCTTTAGCTTGCTTGAGCTGCTGAGGGCAACGCTTTTCGCAGCGCTCTTCGCAGCGCTCTCTCATTTTCCTCTCAGGAAGCAACAGACACAGCGCCTTTCGCAGGCTGCAAACATCGAGGGTTGTGCGGTTGTGCGGAGGAATATTCTCCAAACACTTCTCCGCGAGCTCGAGGAGCAAGGGTGAAGTCTTGCCCCCAACCCCCACGCCCCGCCAAGAAAAAAAAAAAAGACTTTTAACAATCCGCACAGCAACTTCCTCGAATCACACACTCCGTACGAGTTGGGCGTTGTCCGTTAAGTTGCAAGTTGGAGTTACCGTTGCCTGCACAAAGCGTGCCCACTACCAGCACCATTCTTGCACACACGCGCCCTATTTTATTTCCACCCCCTGACTACCAGCGCGCCCCCATCAGGTCCCACCCACAAAAACTAGAGGTAAGCGCGTAGACTTTCAACCTGCGGAAGGCAACATATCCCCTATATAAAGCGCGCAAGGCCCCGCTGGATGTAGAAGAGGCTGACGCCAGACAACACCTAACGGGGCGGTCGGCCGCAGCTCTAACCGTGACCCCGGGAGACGCCAGAGCGGAGCCTGCGGGAGCGCACGCTTCATCGACAGCACGCAGGGCATGGAGAGTCCTTCCCAGTGCAGCTCGCCTGGCACCAGCGACCACAGCTTAGGAGTCGGTGGGGACGAGGAAGAACTGCACGGTCGGTACCTCGACGGGGACAGGTGTTTAGGCGAATTCCAGGAAGGGAGTTTTCCCTGCAAGAGGTTGGGTGGACGGGAGTACCGAGGCCGTACCCGCGGCGCTTCTGCCGCTGCGCCTAGTTTCCTCCAGCCCACGCACCGTGGGCTGCAAAGCCCTGGTCTCTCTCTTTTGCTTCCCTCCTTCCCCAGATGCAAATGCTACCGTGTTCTCGGTAGCTGGAACGGGAGGGGACACGGAAGCTACTCTATCTGAACCTGAGCAGCCAACAGCAGCAGCAGACTATCTTGGCGTGAGAGGGCCCACCCCCTCGGACGACGAAAACCGTGAGGGCGACAGCGGAGACCAGGAGCCCCAGAAAGAGGAGGAAGAACCGGCCCCCGCGGCTGCGGAGGGGCCACGGGTACCAGAAAGGAAGCGCCGCTACCGCACCACGTTCTCCGACTTGCAGCTGCGCGAGCTGGAAAGCCTTTTCCGTCGCAATCAATACCCCGACGTGTTTGCAAGGTAAGGGGCTAACTCCGAAGGGCCCCGGTTCTCTAGGGAACTAGGACTCATCTCGGGGTGTCTTAGGATCTTTCCTGAGACCCTGTCTCTCCTTTCCTGAGCCAAAAGCCTGTTAAGGCGCTCCAGAAGGTCGGGTTCACCCGCGCTTTCTGGAGTCCGGGCGATGCCTGTGGGGCTTGCGGGGGCGGCAGGACGGGAGCCGGACTGGGGTGAAATAGGTAAAGCAGGGTCGAATTGACCCTGCCTTCATTTCAAACTTTTGGTACCTGGTTCATCCTTTTTTTTTTTTTGCATATGTGTTTTTGCATTCATTTTTATATTTTGAATATTGCATGAAAATATTTATCTTGCTCGGTTTTTTCGCGCCTCTAGCGTTTAGCGCACGAGGCGAGCGCCCCACCCTATGCTTGGCCGTGCCACTTGGGGCGCTGTTTCCAGACGGCGGAGTTCTGCACTTTAACTAGCTGGTGACCCTTCTTCTTGTTGCCTGACTTGCCCGGAGCTCTCGTGGAGCTTATTCACTCTCGTAGTGTATGAAGCTGCAGGCCCGTTGTGGCCCGGCAGGAAAGGGGAGGTCGGTGTGAGGCTGAGCGGCACCCTTTCTAGTTCCCTGTTATTCAGCTTAGCCCGACAAAAGAGCAAAAAAGAATTTCCTTCGAGCGTTTGGCCAGGATAGTAGTTTGCAGTTTCTCCTTGAGTGTCCACTCCCTGTCACAGTCATCAGAGATAATTTGGTTCAAAAGATGACTTTAAAGATGTTTTGGCGTTTTATTTATTTTAACAAGGGCCACTCGAGAAGATTTCAAGGGTTATTCTCTGCTGTTCCACAAACAAAAATTGATCGAGTCCCATTCAACTAACAGACACACGATCAGGAACTTAACGATATAGTCCCCTTTTCTATCTTATTTAACAAATAAGTCATCTGTCCCTGGGAAAGCCCTCGTGAAACAAGCATCGAGGCTTATTACAGATTGCGCTGGGAGGAGGGATGGAGATAATATACACAATATATTTCATTTAACCCACAACTCCAAATACTGAACATGCACAATTTTCACCCCTCAGAGAAGAGATTGCAGCACGCCTGAATTTGAATGAAGCCAGAGTGCAGGTCAGTAAATCTTAAAAGAGCAATTGACTGTTCAGCCATTCTAAAACACATCTAAGGGTTTGTCCTGGACCTTCCTAAACTCCTCTGTTTTTGTTCTCTTTCCCATGTTTAGCAAACAAGTTTTGAACAAGTTTTGGGGGTGGAAAATGGTAGGAGAAGTAACCTTGAGCTTATGGAAATTGCCAGTTACCAGAATATGTGAAATGAGGTGGGTGTTCACTCACTCCCACCTGGGAAGTAGTCAAATTACTGCACTAAAAGTTTAGGTTTTCAAAAGGTTCAACTGTACTAATTGGATAAAAGACTTAAAACCAGGCATAACTCTTGCCTAAATGAGTGAATTTATAAATATTTGAACGTTGGGTGAGGGAGTAATTCACACGCAGTACACAGTACCTACACTGCACATACATAGTATGTTTGGTTAAACTGAGACTGGCACAGGGCGGAGACAGCTTAAAATTCCAAGTCCCTGGTCCTTCTGTTTTCAAGTGTTTTTGTAAAGCAGTGTAGACAGTGGCAGCCTTAAAGTTTTATATTTTTTGGAAGGCTTTGATGCTAGCCTAAAAATATAAATACACAGCATTGATGGCATTAATGGGGAAATGTTTGCAAACTCTGGAAAATTGAAAAACAATGGGGAGGGGAGAAAGAGCAATTTGAATGAAGTCCCACTGACCTAAGAAAGGGTGAAAAGTTAGAGAAGGATTGTATATGTGTAAATATAGGTGTCACAAATGCCACAAATTCAAATTAAACTAGCACAGTGTATACGTAAATATTCTCTAGAGGAATTTTTAACATCTAAGAATTTTTTTTCTTTTTGGTGGTGGTATTTTGAAAATGTAAGTTTTCTGGAATTTGAGCAATTGTGAGGGGGCTCTCACTTCAGGCCAGATTCTTACCTGTCTTCATTTAAAATTCTTTTTCGTTTACTCGGGCAGTGGTTACTAATTTGTAGGCCACGGAATCAAAAGTGACTATTTGAGGTCATAGAAAGACATAGTAACATCAAAGGTGTATTTGCTCCCCCCAAAACATACATGCAAATAATAGATAAATGCAAATAATATATAAATATATAGTCACAAAATAGAAAAAATGTGTATCTAGAATATATTTAAGATACATTTATGCTCTATGAAGTATGTATTTATAACACATATTATCTATATACTATGCAAGATATATTTTATACTATGTAGAATATGTTTATGGTATACATATAATATATAAAATATGTTGACATAATGTATTTAAATATATATTTATGGTATGTAACATGCATATGCTTTATGCATATATAATATCTAATGTTATGTGTGTGTGTGTGTATATATATATAAAATGTGTATATATTTTATGACTTAGTAGTTCTGCCCCAGAGTGCTTGAGTGCAGCGCTGGAAACCTGCTGTCCACCAGTCAGTGGTATGCAGACAGGCAGCCCGATCAAGCAGGCCCCAAGTGTTGGCATCAGGCTGGACCCCCAGTCAGGCATGGTCTCAAGTAGAGAGGGCTAGACTTCCCATTTTTCTGGCAGGCAAGGTAGATTCATAGGAAAAGGAAAAAGTTTGTTAAGTTGCTTTCCCCACTCTCTGGGTTTACATAGCCCTCTCCATGGATTTCTGAAGGAAAAAAAATAAGCCAGAAAACACAAGTGAGGAAAAGAACAATGTTCTCTTATATCTACACATTCAATGGCATGAATTCCGCTCCCCCCAATTGAATAGGCACTTCCCTCCTCTTTTACAGATACAGTAGACCTGTTTTATGAAACCAGTATTCGAAATAAGAACCTAAGATGCAGCCCATACCAAAATTTGCCAGAAAATGGGCTTTGGTTACATTTAGGGAGATTTGAGCTTATGTACGTCTTAATCCCACCAAAATGAGTTCTGTTACAGTGGCCTTCTTGAGATCATATATTCATGCAGCAGCAGGCTCCCAAATCCTCAAATGGGAAAGGGCAAAGATGACTTTCAGTGCTTAAAATGCAGTTTGAGGACTTCAAAACAAATTGAATATAATGTGAGCTCCTTAAACTAGTTAAAAGGACAATGAAGTTTAATTGATGTTCTGGTTTGTTAATAGCGGGCAGTCATTTAGGGAGGAGCCTTTATTGTGATCTCTACCCCCTCATTGCTGTTGAAGGACTTCCTGAAATGTGCAGCTGGACCTCCTGCCTTAGGAAAGAGTGGCTAGATTAAGGTCTCCTGCTTAAGGCAGGGTGGAGCGGGCAGGGCCTCGGGTGCGCCATTACTCTGGGGAATAGTGACTGCTGTCCATGATCCTGAAATTGTAGCTAGTGCCGCATGAGCTGGCCTGTCCTGAGCCCTGGAAGGTTTGGAGGGCAGGGCGGATGAGAGCATGCAAACTTGACTGTGATGACCTTGCTGTACATAATCTCTTATCAGGGGAGAAGGATCTTGAGAGTTCAGTGAATTTGAATTCCGTCAGGCTAAACTTTCTTCAACACTGAAGGTTAAAATATCAAGGCAGAGTCCAAGGCCTCAGCAACTCTCATGTTCCAGCAAGACAAGCCTCAAAGTCCCTGGAACCCTGAGTTCAAGCCTCCTTTGCTATACCACCTATTAGTTCCTGCAGGGTTTCAGGGAAAGAGTTGCCCCTTAAACATCATTGAAGGAAACCTGTTTAAAAGTGCAGTGTTTTCCTATTGATCAGTTACTTCAGACTGGGGTTGGGCTTTTCAGATAAGAGGTGGTGCCCCTCAGTATGACTTTAATGAGACCCACTTTTTTACCATGCTCAGCTTCCCCTACAAGCAGGGCGACAAGGCAGTGGAGAGAAGCTGGCGGAGACAGCTAGCACAGCTGATGTCCCAGCGTTTCTTTACCCTGCGAACAGGCATCAACATTAACAACAGCAACCCAGTGCCATTGATCTGTTAGACCTGCTTCCTAGACTGACTAAAAAACAGGCGAGAATACTCAGATTGGGAGGAGAGAGACAAAGCCATGGCCAAGGTCTGGACTGGGCTTGGCTCACTGAGGGCTAGCTTAGGGGAGATGTTCAATCTCCTGAGCAATTTTAGCAATAGGAAATGGCAGCTTCTGCAACTTAAAATCTCAGTGGAGAGCTGCATGGATTTTTTTTCTATTATGACATGAACTGTTCAGTATACTAAACTGATCCCTTTTTCCCCTCTGATTGAAGGTTTGGTTTCAGAACAGAAGGGCCAAGTGGAGAAGACACCAGAGAGCGCTGATGTACAGAAATATGGCCCCCTTTGCCATTGGCCCCCCTGTGGGGGTAGTCCTTGATAGGTTCTACAATGCAGTCCCTATTATAGAGCCTGCATGGAGATGTGTCCCTGTGGTGCCAAGGCCTGTCATGCTGCCTGGGCCTCCTGTGGCACACAGGCAGCCTCTGCCACTCAGGCCGCACATGCCGCCTATGCCTATGCTGCCTATGATGCCCATGCCACCCATGATGCCGATGCCGGCCAGGCCACCTGTGATGCCCAGGCCACCCATGATGGCTGTGCCGCCCAGGGCACCTGTGCCTCACTATGGTATGACCCCTGTAGGCATGGCCTGGGCCCCTGTTGTCAGTAGTCATTTCCCAGGCCCCATTTTCTAAAGTGTGCTTGTTCTTCATGACAGTTTTTCCAACGTACTTTTCCTACTAGATAGCAGTTGTGCTAGCGTAACATCCAGAGTAGTTCATCAAATACCTGTTGAATGAATTGAACGAACAAAATCAAAAGTGCCTATCAGTTTTGTAAGGCACATTGTGTTCAATAAAGATGCAAGTTACTTAGATGTTGGTTTCAGGTGTCAAATGGGATCCACAGGGTACGGGTGGTGGTTGCCAGGGGATGGCATTCAAACAGAATGTGGGAGAGCGCACATTTGATAAATAGGACCAGGGTGACATCCATAGACCATACACAGCAAGGTTCTCTGGGTGCCAGTGGCAGACTCCTGCTAACCATACTCCTCCCCCCCGCCCCCCACCGTCCTCAGCCCCCTTAGGAGCACATTCACATGCAAGATGGGAAAGGCTCAGTCTAGCGAGCTCACCGTATATTTCCACTATGTTCCACTCATCCCAAAGTGCTCAACGGCCATGGATTCTAAGGGACTCTTCCTAAGAGGCTGAACACAGGGATGTAAGGGAAGATGGCAGCTGAATATCCATCCAGTACTCCACATTCTCTTCACTGTCCTCCATTCTGTGGAGGAGCTAGGGAAATAGACACGGAGGGACACCATTAAGATGAGAAAGGGGACATACCTCTGTTTCCTACCCCCAGCCCAAGAAAGCTTATTCTCATAGATTCTGATGGCTCAGAAATGGACATTTACACCTGCAAGTGTAGTTTGTCACCTCTACCCTCTAAGAAACAGTTGTATGGACAATAGTCCAGAATACGCACTTGTGGAAAAGAAGCAACCTTTGTTTTGCTCATGCTGCCTGCAGGTACTACTGCCAAGAGAGAAAATGAGAAAAAACTGGGATGTGGGGGAGAGGCCAGGCCCTCACTGGTTTTCAAACTTTATCCTTTCAGTAGAATCTTGATTTTTGATCAATCTCTAGCATGTATAGTAATTTTGTAAGCACAGTCATGGTATAAGATGACGGCAGTGACTTCAGGGAAGATCACAGAACCATAATTTCCTCTCGTGGGATGTGGGTTAGGGAGCAGGGGATATCAGAAACAAGTTTCAGGCAGTTTTAAGCCAATTTGAAGAGAGCATCTGTTGAGAAAGCTTGTGTTTTTTTGGCAGCATTGTCCAGTACTTTTCTTTCCTTTCTTCCCTCCCTTCATACACAGAGAAGCCAAACATCAGCAAAGCAGCAAGAGTGGTACGGCCAAGCTTCTTCCCCAGGAAGCACTATGAATCCGTATCATTCTTGCTTTTACATGTGTTAGTGTAGCGATTTATAAAAGATCTTCAGACTATCAGAATGTATGGTTACCTGAAATAATAGTCCTTATAAATGACAGTTCAGGTGGAACAGTTAAAAGCACAATCTCAGGAGGAGGTGGGAGCTTCCGCACATCTTACAATAATGAATCTGGATATGCTGTTTCTTTTAAAGCTGTTTCACTTTGAAGAACACAGGATGGAATTTTTTACAATAGTAACTTTCAGGGTCAAATGAAGTCGGAAGCAGGTATGAAGTTTTTGGGGTGATTAAAACTTTTTGGATTAACTACGTTTATATACCTGGAACCCATTTCAAACAAATCTAATCAGAACCTTGGCCATTAGGTTGGAAATGCCCAAGAATCAAAATCCCAGGCATCATTTGGACTGTGGAAGTATTTAGAAAAAAAGGGTCAGGGAGGAAAGGACTAGAACTACTTCACTAGTTGAGGAAACAAAGGTCTCCTTTGAGATGGGTGAAAAGAGGAAAGTGACTGAAAATGTATAAAAAGTGGGGAAATGGAGTTTTCAAAAGACCAGACTTCTGCCTGAATTCTGATCATGGGTTGTTAAACCTAAAATTGGGTCATCTCTGAGTGGACAGTCCTTTGATGGCAGGAGTTGATAGCCTGAAAGTAAAATAATGATGCAGAATGAGAGTACTTTCCTGAATTTCCTCATTGGTAAACCCAACTTTGTTTATTTGGAATTCTGTAGTGCAGAGCCTCCTATTGATGGGGGGGTTGGGGGGCAATTAATATAAAGTGCCACATAAACTGGGGTTCTCATATCTTGAGTAGACACCCTCTGGAGGCAAGTGATATGCCATGACGCTCATCACATACCTTCCTCCTAAGAAAGCCACATGCATTTATTTTTTACTTGGGCTTTTGTTTGGGGCTTTGCTAATGTTCCCTTCCAGTTAGTCAAGGCAATAGAATGTCCCAAAGAGACTGAACTTTTGCCTCAGATAGCTCCTCTTCCTTAGCAGGCGTATTCTCATTTACCTTTGAGGTACTTTCACATAAGCACCTTAATTTGGCAAATGAGACAAACGTCTGTGAGTCCTGCAGTAAAAAGAAGGGGCAGAGAACCAGTCCCATCAGTTCATGCCAGTCTTCCCAGCAAAGTGCTTTTCTCCTACTGGAGTACCCTCAGCTTAGAGGAGGAGACCAGGGTATTCCCTCTGAACTGGAGGGGCCCTTCAGTGTCCTCCAGTGCACTCTCATTCTATAGATGAGGGTGCACAGGCCCAGGCAGGGAGTCGCTGCTCTAGCCATCATGCACAGTTCGTCCCCGAGACCCACCTTTCCCCTGACCCCAGGGTTTCCCAGCTTGGGGCAACACACACCAGCCTAGATTCGGCTCCCCGCACAGCAGCCTACATTCAGCTCCCCAGTGCTTATCACCTCCATCATCCCTGAACTCTCTCCTTCAAAGGCCAGCAAACTCTCCGCCCCAAGCCTCGGCACGGGGCCATTTTACCTCTAGGAAAAGTAAGCAACTTCCCTGAAGGCGTGCAGGATCCTGGTGCCCACTCTTGAACGCTGAACAGCAGGGACTCGAAAGTGTGATGCAGTTTGTCCCGTCCTCACAAAAGGCCGAGTGTGCTCCCACTACAATAACCTTCATTTCCCCCAATACCCTTGCAAAACTGTGCCTGCCAATTGGCAGCACAACACAGAAGCAACAGCCAGCTCTGGGCTTGTGTTGAATTAACTTTTTTTGTAAAGTAGGCTAATAGTTTGGAAACTATCATTATGCAATTAGTATTCATTTTGAAATGTGGTTATTTATGCTTTGCCTCGCTTAGTGTCACAGCTTCTACTCAGATGTTGGTGCAACACTAGGGGGTGGGGGCACAAGGTGGTGTACATTTCATTTTGAAAGGCACCCCAATGATCTGTATCCCCCACCCCATGTGAAGTATAGATCTTAAGGAGACTGTCTGGATTCCCAACATTTACATGCAAATATTTTTAGACTCTAGGAATACAAAAGACTCCTTCTGAAAGCACACTCTGTTGGGCCTCACAAACAAGGGGACACAAGTGATTGAAGAGGCGACACACAGGCAGGGGCAGCATAATCTGTACACCTGGACCCTTTGGAAGTACGACCCCCAACAAAACTAGGGTGTCTATGAGAATTGCGAAGTTGAAACACGATTTTCTAGTCTTGGCCCAAGAATCTGAGTTTGGGGTGGTGGGGGTGGGAAGAGGCAGGGTAGAGACCAAGGAATAGTCTCTGACCAGTTGCCCTTGAACAAGGGAGACAAAGAGATGAAGCAAAAGATGTTTTGAAGTCAGGAGACTGTAACAGAAATCCAGCCCACGGCTGCACCACGAATGGTCACGGGGGGATAGGAAGCTGGGAGGCGAGTGGGCACTGGCAACTGGGCAGTGTCCCTGGGAGATAGCCAGTGTGGCACAAGGGGATGGCCCTGGCCAGCTGGACTTTACAAAGTAGAAGAAAGGAAAACCAGAACTTGGGTTAATATGCAAATTGGGCCTTACACATTTACTTACTCCGTTTACTTACTCAGTCACTTTACTCACTTACTTACTTTACACACTTACTCCATTTACTGTGCTGGACTTTATTGTACTTCCCAGACACTGCATTTTATTTTTTAATGAAAGATTTGTGGCAACCCTGCATCACTCGAGTCAAATGAAACTTTTTTCCAACAGCCTGTGCTCATTTTCTATCTCTGTGTTGCATTTAATTAAGATATGCATAATTTTTAGACAGAGCTCTATTTCTGCTTAACAGACTCCACGTAGAGTGTAAGCATAACTTCTTTATGCACTGGAAAACCAAAAAATGTGTGACTCTTCATTGTGGTGATCTGTGGCCAAACCCACAGTGCCTCCCAGGCACGCCTTTATCACCCCTTCCCTCGTCCCCAGACAAAGGTCAAACAGTGGAGCTGCTTTCTCTCCTTCCCCCTCATCTCTTCTTTCATTTAACTCAACGGATTACCTTTAGGGTCTTACCAGGATTGAGACATTCATGAGGAAAGAAAGGACAGAGCGGATGTCCTACTATGAGATTGTCCTTGGCCAACTTTCCCAGTCCCCGCATCTCAAAAAACACCCAGTGTGGCCTGTTTCTTCATTTTAAACAGAAGGAATTTTGAAGGATGTCCATGAATTCCACAGGCCAATGTATACCATCAAAACCTCCACCCCAACAGGGAGTCCAACAGAAATATCACGGGATGCTAACTTGGCTCTTTTGTTGCTGATTGAACACAGACTTCAGGCATCCTCATGGCCAAATCTGTTCTTTTATCAGATGAAAATTTCTGTAGGCTTAAAACTCCACATTCTTGTTGAAGAGTCTTCCATTCTAAACTTTCTGTGTAGAAAGTAAGGAGGCTGGTCACCAGCTGTGATTCTAGTGAAGATGTGGGACATGAAGAGCTGGGAAAGTGTCTTCATTTGCAGTCACGAGGCTGCTGTTCAAGAGTAACAAGCAAAGCCAAGGCCAGAAATCAACATGTGCTTACCTCATCCTATTCCTTATCATCTCTCCTGGGAACTATGAGAGGCTTAATCTATAGGCAAAATTCAAATGGTATTTTTAATGATTCTATTAATGACTTCCACACATTTCAGGGAATTTTGCACAAGTGCAGCTGGTTCTCCCGCTAATAGGCCTTGTCACATTCTACACCAACATCTAGATTAGGGTCATGCTTGCAGGGATCTTGCATTGCGGTCTAGTGGCTCCAGTGTTCTCACTTAATAGTAAATATTTGCTCATTGTTTTACAGTGTACATTTGACATCTATTAATGTTTTGTATGATTAAAAACTACTTCCAGCCTCTCCTTTGAACCACTGTAAATAGTTCACTTTTGAGCCAGCATCAGAGTCTTAAAGATGCAGTCTCAAAGTTTTGTAGCTTGTTTTGTGTAGGGAGACAAATAGCTACTTATCACTATTATTTTGTTTTCTTGCCTACTTTCTTTTTTTTTTTTACTTTTAATTAGTTATCATAAACGGAGGTACCCATTGGGGTATCCCCATCAGGTGTTAACATCTTAGTGCACGGTACAGGCCAGAGGCGTGGGGCGGCGAGAGTGTTCACCAGAGACAAAATGGGGACCAGAACAGGCAGATGGCCAGAAACACACTGCTGAGGGGAGCAGCGGGCGAGGCAGGAAAGGTCTGCCTCGCCATGTGGGAAGCTCCCTGGCCGGGCGTAGAGCTCACTTTGCTGCTGCCGACAGCTCCACAGTGTAGTGCTTAACCGCTGCACCACCAGGGAGGCCCATCTTTCTAGAAATTATTTGCTTCTGCTTGGTACATTCTGTACTACTTTGCTCATTCCTGCCCACCCACTTCTGTATTTCTGCCTTCATTCCTAAAACCCATGGGAATCTGTAGGTGTTCAAAAATGGGGAAAGGGGGACAAGGGAGCCTGAGATCACACTCCCATTTGTTCCCATCATCAGCCCTCTGTGTTGTTCAGATCTGTAAAATTTTCACACCATCCAACGACTTTCTCAGACATACATCTTTCCCTTAAATTCCAGAAAAGTTATCCCAGAATGAATTGGCACTAGTTTTCAAGTTAGCTCTAGGATGAAAATCTAAGAGGCCGGGCCTCCCTGGTGGACGACAGGAGCTCGACACCCAACCAGGGAGCTTCCCACATGGTGCGGCAGACCTCTCCTGTCTCGCCCGCTGCTCCCCTCAGCAGTGTTTTTCTGTCAATCTGCCTGTTCTGCTCCCCACTCTGTCTCTGGTGAACCCTCTCGCTGCCTCACGCCTCTGGCCTGTACCCCAGCTTGTATGCATAAATAAATAAATCTAAAAAAAAAAGAAAAGCTAAGAAGCCATTCAACTTCTAGCATTTTGAATTTCCTGGCTTTTGAATTTCCACATCAAACCTATTGTGGCTTTGACAATTGACTCCTTAGAATTAGAATGTCTTTTTATTTCAAGGAATAAAGTATATTGTCATTTTATTTCACCTAGAAAAATGTGTGGAAACTCCTATCATGAATCACATATTGTTGGGATAACATATGCTGGGACTCGTCTGTAGGGTTGGTCAGAGAGAGAATAAAATTTCTTTTTGCTGGGGCACATGGTAGAGCTAGTACACTCATAGCCCCTGTTTTTATAACTTTGATGTATTAAGCCTTTACTCTATGCCAAGTTATATGCTAAATTATTTATTTATTTTAAATACAAAGTAATGTTTATTTTTATTTTTTGAAAGATTTATTTATTTATGCATACAAGCTGGGGTGTAGGCCAGAGTTGTGGAGGGGTGAGAGGATTCATCAGAGACAGAGTGGGGAGCAGAACAGGCAGATCGACTGAAGTACACTGCTGAGTGGAGCAGTGGGCGAGACAGGAGAGGTCTGCTGCATCGTGTGGGAAGCTCCCTAGCTGGGGATTGAACTCGTGCTGCAATTGCTCTGGATAGCTTCCTAGTGCTGCAACTTGACCCATTGTGCACCAGGGAAGCCCCTATATGCTAAATAATTTAAAGGGATTATTTTATTTGATCTCTACATTAACCTGAAGGTTTAGGTACTGTTATCCCCTATTTAAAAATGAGGAAGCTGTTACCCACTGTCACTGAGCCCTTGCTCTATCAGGTTGAATACGGTGGTGGTGGTAAAGCACGCAGATGCTAGCATTTGCGACATCTGGCTTCGGAGCCTAGCTCTGCTACCTCCCAGCTAAAGTTGCCCAACCTCTGTGTCTTCAGTAACTTTCTCTATAACACTGGAAAAATAGAGACTTGATGGGAGGGATAAATCTAATATGTACCTAGTCACAGACTAAACACTCAGGAAACATTTGCTCGTATTGATATTCCATACTGTGTCCTGTCACTGCGCCAAAACCTGCCCTGCCACTTTTCAGATGTGGCACAAAGAAGGAATCCTGGTTAGAAGACAAGAGGTCTGGATTCTTGTTGCAGCTCTATTACTACCGCTGTTACATGAACAAGCCACTTAACCTGCTGTATCTATGCTGCTTCATAGAAAGTGAGAAAAGTATAGAGGAATTCCAGTGTTATACAGGCATAAGGAACCTTATTACTAATAAGTAACATGTTACTTATAAGTAAATGTCATTTACGTATTGCTATCCTATTACTTTCTTGAGATCAGAATATCTTACTCATATTTCCACTTCCATTCCTCTTTACAAGACCAACCCTTCCCATTTCTTATTTCTTCCCAAAGAAAAAAAATCAGATTATGTGAATAGCATGGAGAAGAATTAGAAAGTGAGCAAGTAGATATTGGATGAGAGTGAAGAATTGGTCATGTTTTATCTGTGATTATGATATTAGTGTTCTGTTTATTAAAAGGGTCTGTTCTTTTGAGATATGTATTGAAATCACTGCTAATAAAATGATATGATGTTTGGATTTGCTTCAAAATAACACAGGGGTGAGGGCAGGGATGCTGGAGAATGGTTGAGGGCACTGATTGGCTATTCAGAACAACTGTTGAAATTGGGTGATGCGTGCATTGGGGTTCAGCTTTTGTATTTGTTTGCTATTTTCCAAAATAAAACATAAAAAAGGCATCAAGAGTTGCAGCTCAAATACCTACAGAGTCAGGCTGGAAACCTAAGTGAGGGAAGCAAGCCAGGTGGGGACCGTGGAGAACCGAGCAGAAGATGTCTCATGCAAAGTGGATGGCCTGGACGAGGCTCTAGCTGACTGGAATTACTGGAAAGCAAGCACTCAGGTTTGCCAGACAAGTCAGAAATTAAAAAAAAAAGTATATGAAATCTTCCAATCCTTAAATGTTGGCAACTAATTCAAATCTGTTTTATCAACACCGTGCTGGCCAACTAAAACAAGTCTAAGGACCAGATTCAGCCTGCAACTGCCAATTTGTAACCTCTGCCTAAAAGGCTCATTTTAGGTAATTTTCACAAAGCGGAAGCAGTGAACTACAATGGAAAGCCCTGCCAACAGCAACAAAATTTGAATGACATCATTCTGCTCTCATCTCTCTGCTCCCATATATGATTTCTTTTCTATCCTCTATCCCTACATGCAAATTTCTCTAACTTTATCCTTCATTTTGATGATCTAGTTCTAATCGCAAATACTTAACTGCTAAAGGCTGAGATCTCATGAGGCTCCAAGAAAAGAGGACCCACAAGAATAAACCAAGCTTAAGGCCGCATCTGACCTGACCCTCTTTCAGGCACAAACTTTGCTGTCTTTCTTAATAATATGCAGGTAATTTGGGGAAGTCTTCAGAAAAATGATGCCCAAAGGAGCAAGGGAATGGGCTGAGATGGGCAGGGTGTCCTAGAGAAGGAGAAGGCCTGTGTTATTCTAGGAACCCAAAGCAGTCTCTCCTGGCCCCCGGCTCCCGGGGCAGGCACCAGTGCGCATCTCCCCATCAGGGCCTGGAGGCAGAGTGTGGGCCTGTTCTGAGTCCTCCGCCCTTCCTCATTTGCTTTTTCTTATGACACCAAGTTTCTGAAATGTCTGGCAGAGTGGTCAATGGATGGTTCTTCTCTGAGAGTTCAGGGCATATTTCCTGGAGAAGTGATGTAAAAACTTATGCTAAAACTTAAAAAGCTAAAAGCCTCCCTGGTGGCGCAAGGGGTTAAGTCTCAGCACTATCAAACCATCGCCAGCCACTGCAGTGTGAGTTTGATCCCTGGGCAGGGAGCTTCCCACGTGGCAGCAGACCTCTCCTGCCTCGCCTGCTGCTCCCCTCAGCAGTGTACTTCAGTCAATCTGCCTGTTCTGCTCCCCACTCTGTCTCTGGTGAGTCCTCTCACCCTCCCCTCTCTTTCCCCCCACCCCCCCTGCCCCCCCACCTCTGGCCTACACCCAAGCTCTTGTATGCATAAATAAATAAATCTTTTT
>PVIJ01021478.1:0-18386 GCA_004024925.1 Scalopus aquaticus | reverse complement strand
TGCCTGTATTTTTAATGTGTGCCATCCTCTCAGGTGTGAGGTGGTATCTCATAGTGGTTTTGATTTGCATTTCCTTGATTATAAGTGATGTTGAGCATTTTTTCATGTATCTGTTGGCCATCCGCTTTTCTTCTTTGGAGAAGTGCCTTTTGAGCTCTTCTGCCCATTTTTTGACTGGGTTGTTGGCTTTGTTTTTGTTAAGTTGTGTGAGTTCCTTTATACCACATTTTCTTTGTCCGTCCATCCGTCCATCCATCCATCCATCCAATAATTATACTTCAGTTGTTTCTATGTTTTGGCTGCTGTAAGTTAAGGAAACAAATGGTATAATGAACATGGAGGTACAGATTTTTTTTTTTAGTAGTTTACCTTCCCTTCCCTTTGATTAAATACCCAGAAGTAGAATTACTGTATCATGGTGACAGATTTTAATACTTTGAGGAACCTCCATACTGTTTTTCATAGTGACTACACCAATTACATTCCTACCAGTGGTGCACAAGAGTTCCTTTTCTCTATATCCTCACCAATACTTGTTATTTCTTATCTTTTTGCTAATAGTCATCCTAACAGGGTTGGGGTGATATCTCATTGTGGCTTTATTTTGTTTTTCCATGATGATTAGAGATGTTAAACACTTTTTCATATACTTGATCATTTGCATGTCGTCTTTGGAAAATATCCAAATAATCTGCCCATTTCAAAATCATATTGTGTTATTTTTTTTTTGCTGTTTCATTATATTAAGTCATTATATATTATGGGCATTAACCTCTTATCAGATATATGACTTGCAAATATTTTCTCCCATTTGGTAATTTGCCTTTTTATTTTGTTGAGGATTTCCTTTGCTCTACAGAGGCTTTTTAGTTTGATGTAATCCCACTTACTTATTTTTGCTTTTGTTGCCTTTGCTTTTGACATCAAATATAGAAAATCATTATTAGGACCAGTGTCAAGGAATTAACCACCTGTGCTTTCACCTAGGAATATTATGGTTTGATTCTTAAGTTCAAAGTACTAAATCATTTTGAGTTATTGCTTGTGTACAGTATAAGATAGTGGTCCAGCTTGTGACGGTTTAGTTTCCCCAACACCATTTATCAAAATGACTGTCTTTTCTCCACTGTATATTCATAAGTAAATTGACCTTATAGGCATGGATTTATTTCTGGGTAAGCTAATTGCTTTCTAAGCTTACTGAATATCTGTTATTTGGGATTTCTTTTTATCACACTCATAGGTAGATAAAACTTTCTTGAAGCTTCAGGCCTTTTTCTTATGTTCCTTTTATTATTTAATTAGAATACAACCTGAAAATTTTTTTTTTAGAAAAATGTCCATGGATGTAAATACTTTGAGACTTGTATACCTGAATATATCATTAGTCTGTCTTTATTTGATTGCTAGTTTAGCTGAGTATAGAACAAAGTATAATGCTGAATTTCAGTCTTCTAGAAGATTCTGAAATATCTGAAAAAACAAGGCAGATGGACAAGGTTGGGTTCTTCACTGTTATATGGAGATAAGTTACTAATTTATTTAATGATTGAAACAGGAGCATGTTTATAATTGTGTATTTGATTTTACTAGAAGAGCACATCAAAATCTGGAGGGATGAATTACCCATAATTAAATAAAGTTCATTGTGTAAAGTTCAGGATATTATGTTCTAGCTTTTGTTTTGGGAACATTTTATCCTATACCTGTACAGAGGTAACTGTTCCATTTTTAAAAAATAGACTTTAATTTTTAGAACAGTTTTAGGTTCACAGCAAAATTGACCAGGAGGGACAGATTTTCCATTCACCAACTGCCCTCACACACTTATAGCCTCCCCATTATTAACATCTCCCACCAGAGTGGTACATTTGTTACAATTGATTAACTGACATTACCATATCACTACCACCCAATGTCCATTTTTATATTTGGCTTCATTTTGGTGGTGCACATTCTATAGATCTGAACAAATGTGTCAAAAATTATTTGTGTGATACTTCTATTCTATCATACCAAACAGTTTTGCTACCCTCAGAGTTCTCGTTGCTGTGCCAATTCATCTCTCTCTCCCCTTCAACCACTGACCACTAGCAGCCACTGACCTTTTTACTGTCTCCAGAGTTTTGCCTTTTTTAGAATGTAATAGAGTTGGAATCATACAGTGTCAAACCTTCTCAGGCTGCTTTTTTTCACTTAGTAATATGTATTTAAATTTCCCCCATATCTTTTCATGACTTGGTCATTCTTTTCTTAATGTGGAATAATATTCCCTTGGCTGGTTGTACCATTCACCTACTAAAAGATATTTTCACTGCTTCTAAGTTTTGGCAATTATGAATAAACCTATTGTAAATATCCATGGGCAAGTTTTTGTGTGGGCATAAGTTTTTAGTTTCTTTAGATAAATACTAAAGAACAAGATTGCTAGATCTCATGGTAAGAATGTGTTTAATTGTGTAAGAAACTGCCAAACTGCCTTCCAAAGTGACTACCATTTTGCATTCTCACCATCAATATAAGAGTTTTGTTGCTCTGTGTCTTACCCAGCATTTTGTGTTATCAGTGTTCTAGATTTTGGCCTTTTGAATAGGTGTATATACAGTGGACTCTCACTGTTGCTTCAATTTGCTTTTCCCTGATGGCACATGATGTGAAGCATCATCTCATTTACTTACTTGCTATCTTTTTTTTTTAAGATTTATTTATTTATTTATTTATGCATACAAGCTGGGGTACAGGCCAGAGGCGTGGGGCGATGAGGTGGTTCACCAGAGACAGAGTGGGGAGCAGAACAGGCAGACTGACGGAAATACATAGCTGAGGGGAACAGCGGGCAAGGCAGGAGAGGTCTGCCGCACCGTGTAGGAATCTCCCCAGCTGGGCGTCGAATCACGTCACCACTGCCAACAGCTCCACAGCACAGTGCTTAACCGCTGTGCCACCAGGGAGGCCCCTTACTTGCTATCTTTATGTCTTCTTCTGTTAAGGTCTTTGGCCCACTGTTTAATTGGGTTGTTTAATTATTGTTGAGTTGTAATTGTTCTTTATTTTGATAAAAGTTCTTCATCGGAGATGTCCTTTGCAAATATTGTCTCCCATTCAATGATTTCTCTTTTTATTCTCTTAATAAATGTTCTTTTTTTAAGAATGTAGTTTAAACTACATTGTGGAAAGTAACAGCAAATATTAGTTTATAGCATCACACAATATTCTGGCAAGAGTTAATGAAAATGTTTTCCCCTACCAATCTGAATATGTTAAGGAAATATAAAACCCCAACTTGGGTAATATTTCATTTCTAGGTACAATACTAATTTGCTAGAAGCATTGGAAATTAGTGTAGGACATTTGCTCCTCCTCAAAATCATAAAAATCGGTATCTGAGATGAATGAAAGGATTATTCTAACTCCATCACAGAGAATGGTAGAAATTCAAAGAGTCATTTATGGAAAATTGATAAAACATTTAAAAATAAATATGAATACGCAAATTCTTTAGATTAATGCATATATAGATAAGATAGATAAGAACCAGAACTTTTCATAAATCTGTCCCTCTTACGCTCTCACGAGACTTTCCCTTAAAGGCAATGCATTCTTGACAATAGTTATGTTTTGGAAAAGGTGAAATTAGTAAATAAAATTTGTCATTTCTTCTACCTCCTCATTCTACAATGAATTCCGAACATGCCAACACAGGAAAAATAATCAACTTCTGGTGTCTTGCTTCTAGTCTAACGTAAAGGTATTCAAGAAAAGGAAAGACATGAAACCCTCCAGAGGATTTGTGGTGCTTCATTTAAAAGAGGTTTCACCAACATCAGTGACATTGAGTGATTGCAAAAGGGGTGATGGGAAAAGAAGAACTCACAATACACCTTAACCTTGGGTGGATTTTCTGGAAGATTAAATTTTGGAAAAAGAATATATGGAATTTGAGTATACAGAAATTGATGCTCTGAAAATTATATATGGCATATACTTATATATTCCTTAGAAACTCTTTGCCTAGTGGTATATTGGCTTCATTTAGGTCTAACATAGAGGAGATAGCAAAAAGAAAGTTTAGAGTAGAAAGAATGGCTATGGTAGACCAGTGAAGGAGTTCATTGTAGGGTCTTCAAAGAAGGCAACAGAGATAATGAAAAGAACAAACATTTAAAAATATATCATACTCAGTGAAATACGCCAGAAAGAAAGAGAAATATATCTAATGGTTTCACTTATAGCAGAACTATAAGGAAACCAAATAGGAGAGAGACACTCAGTGGGTTGGGGTGGGGGTGGTGAGGATAAGGGCACAAAATGGAGTAGAAAAGAACACAAGGGACCACGGAGATGGATCACGGGCGAATTGGTGGTGGGTTACCCAAGGGGAATACAAAATGTAAAAGACAAAAATAACAATAAAAATATATTTTTAAAAAATTAAAAATATATCTCAAGAACTTTCCTGAATTAAAAAAAAATTATATCTTTATATAGAAATTACACAAATAATAAAAACTGAGCCAGAAGGATCAACCTAGATACATATCATTTTCAGATTACTGAACCTCAAAGAATTCTTAGGGAAAACAGGGAAGAAAATTTGGTCACTAATGGGAATGAAATCAGACAAGCCTTAGAACTACCGAAAAGACAATAGAACATGCTTTCTTTTCTCAAGAAGATAACGACTCAAAAAAATTTTATTTCTAGCTAACCCATCATCTTAATACTGCACTAAAACATCCCAATACTGCAAAAAACTCTTGAATATGCATGAACATAGTAGCAGGGGTATTGTTTCACTGTCCTTTTTGATGAATATGAGCATACACTTTAGATACGTAAGAAAAGACCGTGAAAACCACAGTAAAATAATCTGTGGTAATCACTGGACCTTTTTAACTGTAAAACTAAAACAAATGTAGGGTTTTGTTTTGTTTTCTTAATTTCAGAAGAGAATGTAAATATTGTAAACCAAGATACTGAAAAAGGAATGAAGTAACAACACTTGGGAGTAGGCATAAAAATACAGATGTTAGTATAACAATATCTTTAAAAGATTGGAGGCAAATAATCATTTAATATTAGGAGAATAAATCCCTTTTTATGATATTTTTAGAATAAGCTTTTTATGGAAATAAAACATGTATAAAAACATAGAAATGGTAAGTATACAAACTGTTGAATCTTCACAAAGTAAATGTATGATATGCCTGTATTTAAAGTACCCTGATCAAGAAATAGAATGTGACCAGCACCTAGAACCTCCACTTGCCCTTTCAGTCACTCAAAAGCATCTACTATGCTAAGTTCTAGCTGAATATATTAATTTTGTCAGTTGTTGTAAGTTATGTAATTGGATTCACATACAATAATAATTGTATGATTTCCTTTGCTTGATACTTTGTTTTTGAAATTCATTCATGTTGTTGCTTGTAACAGTAGTTCATTATCATATATGTTTCAATCATATCACAATTTATCCACTCTACTGTTTATGGGCATTTTAATAGATTTTAGAACGAGGCTATCATGAATAATTTTGCTATGACCGTTATTGTACTTGTCTATTTTGTAAACATGTGCCTGTTTTTCTGTTAGGAATAATTATTTGAGAGAAAAATAAAATGAATTAATGGTTATGTATCATTATTCCTATCATAAAATATAGACTCTTAGTATTGATTTAACCAAAAATTAAAAGATAACTGTAAAAAGAAAACGGAATGAAGAAGTAGATCAATTTAAGAGAGCTATAGCTTTAATGAATTAAGAAATCAATAGGTAATGTCTAAAATCAAAAAATCAAGAGAGTATTATAAAATATTGTATTATAAGGTTAACTTTAATATGTAAGATAGTATCTCTAATGTAATACAAACCAAATTTAAGTATTTTCCTGTACAAAAATAAAATTACAATACTTAAAAATAATGTATAAAAAATACATATAATACATAATACATGTATTACATAATACATGTATTATTATATATACATATAATACATGTATAAAAATAATGTATAAAAGGAAATTTTTCAGTATCTTGGTTTACAATATTTACATTCTCTTCTGAAATTAAGAAAACAAAACAAAACCCTACATCTGTAAGTTTTTGACTTAGAAAATTGAAATATTAAGATGTTTAAAAATATGGCGATAAATGTCAAAAGAAACAGCCAAAATAATTTAAAGTAGTTATCTCAGAGGGGTGGGGAGGATTTCTTTTTATTTTGTGCTAGTATCCGACTTTCCTTCAACTCCTCATACTATTTGGTTATTATGTGCATATATTATCTTAGTAAAATTAAGGGTTTTGTTTGTATGATTGGGTTAGTTTTCCACAGGACAATAACTTAACATAGAAGTGATTGTCAGGGGCCTCCCTGGTGGCGCAGCGGTTAAACTTAAGCGATGCGCTGTGGAACTGTCCGCAGCAGCGACATGAGTTCCACTTCCGGCAGGGAGCATCCCCACATGGCGCAGCAGACCTCTCCTGCCTCACCCGCTGCTCCCCTCAACAGTGTATTTCCATCGATCTGCCTGTTCTGCTCCCTACTCTGTCTCTGGTGAACCCTCTTGCCGCCCCATGCCTCTGGCCTGTACCCCAGCTTGTATGCATTAATAAATCTTAAAAAAAAATGATTGTCAATCTATAAACATGTCTCTCAAAATCCAAACTAAAAGTGGCCCCCACTCAACTTCCCTTTAGCCAAATTCTAAAACTGTCCTCTACCATTCCCAGGCCAGCCCAACATGAGGTGAGTGAGTCTGAGAGGAAAGCCAGAGAGGACTGAAGAGGGGGTGGTGGTCTTCAGCTACAGTTAAATAGCATCCTTCTGCGAGCTTTACAAAAATGCATGACTATATGAAACCAATGTGAAAGCCCCTGCCAGGGTCCTGGAAAGAGAGGTGCAAATGTGGGCCTCAAATTTAAGCTCCACAATAAATCTGCTCTTATGGGCAAAAGCATGAGAATAGACTGGAAGCCCCAGCCAGATTCAAGCGCAGCTCTGCCTTTTAGGGGCCATGGGATGTCAGTATTTACTCAATTTCTCTGTCTGAGTTTCCCAAACCATAAATTGTGTTGTGCTGAGATGCTAATGTGATAACAATGACATCATCACAAAGGAATATAAGCTAGCCTCAAACTCAACAGCTGTTGTCCCACAACCCAGACAGACGCACGGGATCCACATATCTGATACAGCATGAATTTAAAGACCTCTGCATATTCTTAAGTAGTTCTGATCCAATTATTTTAGAGAGGAAAATACTAAGTTCCAAGTTATAGCTTTTTTTTTTTTTTTCGTTTTTGAAAACGTTGGAGTCAGTTAGATTACAGAAAATTGCATTCCAAAATCAGGCCCATCTAGTAAATAATGATCTAGAGGTCTTCCAAAATCACAGTGAAAGGAATAAGTTCTGGCCAAGGTCTTTTTCTTCCTCTATTTGTTATCTCTAGGAGTAGATGGCAGAGCTGACCTATTCATAGCTAACCTTTTAGAACAAGATGTTGGTTAGCAATGCTCTGTAAAATTTATTCATTCACCTTCCATTTGGAATTCCTGCAGCAGTTTTGTCAGATCTACTCTGGCACTTACCATTTTATTATAAACCAATTTTTTGTGGTCTATTTTGTACTTACAGCGCTAGAATTTCAGCATATGGGTTGTAGCCTTTACATTAACTCATGTCAACAAATATTTATTGAATATGTACTATATGCAGAATTTTGTCACTGTTCTAGGCAAAGGAACAAGAAAAACGATGAACACATTTTTCTAATCGGAAGAGCTTAAAATTTAGTTGCAGAGCATTTCCAGTGCTAGGAATTTACCCTACAGATATACTTGCAGAAGTCACCAACCTGTGTTACAAGGATATTCAATGCAGCATTGTTTGTAATGAGGGGAAAACAAGGGAAGGGGATGAGGAGACAGCCTAAACATCTGCCAGTAAAGGGCTGGTTAAATTACAGTTCACCATTCATGCGGCAGACCTCTCCTGCCTTGCCAGCTGCTCCCCTCAGCAGTGTATTTCTGATCTCCCTGTTCTGCTCCCCACTCTGTCTCTGGTGAACCCTCTCGCCTCCCCACACCTCTGGCCTGTAACCCCAGCTTGTATGTATAAATAAATAAAATCTTAAAAAAAATAAATTACAGTTCACCATTCAATTGTCTGTCTTAACCAAGGTCCTTATCCAAACCCCAGAAAACAAAGTGATTTGAGTGACTCCATTTTCTCCATTCTTCCAAGAATTGCACACAATTGGTACATAGTGGTACATGGATGCATAGGAGAGAAATTAATTCATGACCTACATTGTTATCTTGGAACTTTAGGGCTTAATCCTTTCATGGGAACAAGTTAACATGGAAATACCAGGAAGATGTAGTGAGAAAATCTATGAAGGGACAAGCAAGAGGGACAACATGCATCTTAATCCCTTTCGTGTGAATGAAAGAGGTATCTATGTGGTTGCTTGTTTGTGCAGAGAGCTGAGTTAAGGCCCAGCCCAGGTCAGGATCATGGGGCCCAATCTAGAGCACTAAAATGGGGAGCCAGAGTGGTCCAGAAGTCCAGCTCATACAGATAGAGCTCCAAAAGGCAGGTCCTCAGTCCTTGGCACAAATCACCTCTGGCCTTTCTTCTCTCAGGCCCTTCCCATCTCTTCGATGGGCCCCCACTTGTTCAGCATTTTGAGGATGGATTTGGTGTAAGCGCCACAGGAATGAAATCAGTAGAAATATAAATCTGAGGGAATTTCCATTTGGTCCTGACTCCTACTCCACATGGCCCCTGCCCCAGCAGCCTTGCTCCGGGATTGAGTTTCAGGCCATTCCTGTGCATTTACAAATAAAACCAGGCTGCTCTGGGCATGCTTGTGAGGTGATGCCTGGAGCCTCACACACTTGGGCCAGAGATTGATACGGTGTGTGCACGCCTGGGCCAATACAACTCTTTTGATCTATTTCTGAAGGCGGCGTTTTGCCTCCTGCTTCAAGTGATTGATTAAGTTAGGATCTCTTTTAGGAATTCTCTCCACTCATACCTCTTCACCAGCTCAGAGTGAGCCCTGCCAAATTTTATTCTCCTTTTATGCTACAGATTGTTCTGTTCCAAGTGAGTAAATGGAAACTGTGTTCTTAATATGCAATCAGTTACCTAGTCCTTTATATGCAGTCAGTTACCTTGGAATTCCTGTTTTGCATTCAGAATGGTATGGGCACCCTCTTATCACATCATCAGTCATGTTTCTAGCAAGGCTTTGGCCTTGTCGTTGGGAGCAGCTTTGCTTCAGAGCTTTCCTCCCCTTGCGTGCACCCTCCTCCCATCGTGGTGTGAGAATCACTGGGGAATCAAGGTGCTACCATTTTTTTTCAAACAAGCGAGCACACGTGTTTGTAGACTTTTAAAGACCTGGGAATGTAAGTGGGCTCATGTAGTGTTCTTTAGGGCACAGCTGGGGAAGGGGTCTTTGATTCTACCGGTGGAGGGGAGAGCCAAGGTGTTCCAGAAAGCCTCTGGTCATGCAGGCCTTGATTTCAACTCCTTCCTCCATGCAGAGCATCTACTTGCAGAAATTGGAATTATACATCTCCCGTGAGTGGGGAAGAAGACCAGAGTAAACCGGTTCCATGTCCTTTGCTGAGCTACCCAAACTTTCCATTGTCTTTTTCCAAGTGGCCAATCCTGGAACGTAAGTGAGACCTCAGTAAGATGATCTATCGGGGTACTTAGCTCCTCCTTTTCTGTGGCTCTCACAACTCCTGGTGTCCCGCTTACTATACACCAAGCTTCAGTTTCCCTGGGCCTTGGGTGAAGTCTTGTTTAAGGGTTCCAGTTTGTTCTCAGCTCTTCTTGGAGAAATTCCAGCTAGATGAAAGCATTTGTGGCCAGAGCATTTCAGAAGGGAAGAAGGATGGCGGCGCAGCCACACCTCCCTGTAACATACTTCCCAAACTTGCGAAGTCTGGGCTTGCTTTATGAAGATAGCTAGTTTCTCTTTAAAATGTTGATTGTCCTGTCTTCCACCCCAGTATTTCTCCTTCTTTTGGAAGAAGTATTTCCCCTCACAAAGAAACCCAGATTTTAAAAAATTACTCCTTGAGAGTTAATGTGTGTGTGATGAAGAGGATAGTAGTGTCGCCTTAGCATATAGCTTACTTATCCATTACTAATTTACTCACCAAATGTTCATTGACTGCCTTTAATGTGCCATACTTAGTTCAGGCATTAGCCATATCACGTAAACAAGAGACAAAATCCCTACCTTCATGGAACTTACATGAGGAGATGTCAACAACAACAAAATTATATATCATTTCAGACAGTTAATGTAAAGCCCAATGAAGTAGAAAAGAGGTGAAGAAGCTTTTGGCTAAGAGAATGTGCTGAGGGATTGCACATGGGGTATGAGGAAAGTGAGAACTCAAAAATAACTCCCAGGTTTGAGGCCTGAGCAGTTGAGTGAATGGCCATCGTCTTTAATAAGAAGGAAGGTGCGGGGCACCCAGGTTTGGGACTGGAATCAAGAGGTGTGTTGTGGACATGTGAAGTTTGGGGTGACTATCCAGCATTCAAGTATCTGGAGCTCAGTAAGTCTTTAAATCAGGAGTTCACCCCTCTTGGCCTGGGAGCTTGTAAGCAAGGGCTGGTGTGGTTGGAGAAATAGGAAGGGCATGGAGTTGGAAGCCACAAGGTGAGGGCAAGTTTGGGCCTATGGAGAACAGAGGGAATTATCACAGCTAAGAGAAGATGAACAAACGGGAGATTGTGCCCCAAACCAGGGGACAATGAGATAAGTCTGGCAGGAAGGGCGGTAGCAGTTACATACGATGGAGGTCTTTGAAGTCTGCTTAGGGCTTAGAGGGAAGGACTTTGCCACTGTTTTGCTCTACTTAGGGATTGAATTCATCAGGTATAGAATTGTGATTTCTTTCAAGTTGGAGTGAAAATAGGCCCAATGTCTGAGGGGCTTAGAGTAGTTTTGAGGGTGGCCAGCCCATGGGGTAAGAAGAGATGTGGAAAGATAATCCACAGTACAAGGGCCATAGCCTGCATCCAGGAAGCTCGCAGGTGTCACCCAAGCCCTGTGTACTTGTGACCTAAGCTGGTGGCTCCTCCAAAGCAAAATAAGCAGCCAAGGTGGCTGCCTCAATATCACTATCAGAACAGAGTTTGAAAGGGTTCCTGATCTCATCCACAGCAAAATACCCCCTTACTTTAGCAATGTGCTCTAGACTAGAGCTTAAAAAGTGCTTTCATTCACATTCTAGCTCTAAATTTTCATAGCTCCAATGTATTTGCCTTCCCCCTTAACAGAGGAGGAAATAAGAGTCTCAGAGTGGCCGCCAGGTCTGCTCATTGGCCAAGACACTGCAGTGTGTACCCAGGACACTGAAGCATCTGCCTGGGGTGATCTTGGCAGTGCAAGCTCCACCACTGGGTGCCACACTGTCTTGTTATTCATTCAGGGTGCAGGCACATCAGTGAGGAGGTGTGATTAACTGCAGGGCTGGGCTCAAGGACAGTAGAGGGAAAAGGATTTGATGGGTTCCTAAGGTTTCCTCGGGTAGCATGGAGAGCTTCTGAGTGGGCCCAGCGGTCATCATCACACAGGCTGGGCTCTTATCAAACTTGGTCCTTTAGACCTCAGCCCGAATGCCTGGCAGGCTGCCGCAGCTGTGAGGAGCAGACAGATGCCCATGGCACAGAATGGAGGAGGGCACTAAGGCTAGGCTTGGCCGCAAGACAGAGTGGGAAGCTGGACATTGAGTGAAACTGCACTTCCATAGCTAATGAAGCCACACTGGTGCTACAGAGGCTTTGGCTCAAGGTTGTTTTATTTCCTGCCTCACAAAAACAAAATTCCAATTTAAAATAAATGTTCAGTTTACCAAACAGAAGACAGTAGAAGATAAGAAAACAAAACAAAAAGAGCAAACTCTGAGCCATCTTTGTTCTATTATCATCATATTTTGTCTTCTAAAAGAAGCATCTTTACATGCAAATCCATTTTTGTATATTTTGACTGATTGCTGGCAAGATAGAGAGACATAAATATTTCTGGAAATGGACATGACATAAACATATCATTAGCGGGGTTGCAACTTTGTGTGTGTGTGTGTGCATGCATGATCGGAAAAAATGTTTATGGTGAATTCAGTCAACAGACCCTCATCATTTCTCTCTGATCAAGAGTCTTGAGGACTTGGGAATGTCAGGCTTGGAGAGGACAGACAAGAAAGTTTGCAGGAGCTTGGGGAACATTCCATATTTGAAGCATTAATTTAGTTAGAAACCCACCATCTGCACACTTGCTCGTAACCCTTCTGATTATCTTCCTTAATTTTTAAATGTGTGAAACATGTTAGTTGTCCCCCATGACGCTGATGTTGCGTTAGAAATTCCAGCTGTTACAAAGCTCTTTTTAATGACATTACTGGGCAATTCAGCCACTGTGAGCGGAAGGTGTTTGTGACCTTGAACTTCAGCAGAGCCTGGGCTTGTAAAATACATAGAAAGAAGCAACTGTGACTTTTCCTTTTAAAAATCAGGCCTCGTCACAGTGAGGCCCTACTCTTACATGGGGGAGGTTGGAGTGTAAAGATGTTAGCAGCAGATTTGAGAAGGCTGTGTTTTCACGTCTGGGATATATTGCTTTGTCTAACAAGGCGCCCCAGCAGGCTTCCAATTGTGGTCTCTCTGCAGACCCTCCCAGCTGCACGGGCTGATTGACAGACTGTGGGCAGATGCAGTGCCAGACTCTAATAAAGAGAGGGCCTTGGGAAAATATAAGGCAATTATTGATGGGCAGCAATCCACTAATCAGACAATTTCAAAATTAATCCCATATTCCCTTACTGTATTAGCTTTCTTTCTTGTTTGTATTTATATAGCAAATTCATGACTTCAGTGAAAATTCTTCCCTCCAGCCCAATTATATCTCTCTGAGGGCATTAAATTAAAAAACAAGAGATATTGAAAGTGGCTTGCAATTAGTTTCTTTAGTTAAAGGTGCTGCATGCACTTAGCGACAGTGGAGTTCACAGCAAGATGCATAATAATAAAAAGTAAGCACTCCTGGTTTTGTGCGTTATCTTGACAGGGTGAGGACTGGTAAGAATAATGTCCCTGGCATTACTCTGGACCAGTGATAATGGGTTAAATAATTGTGATTTGATTTTGGAACTGATTAGATTTGCATAAAATTCTACTCAAATGGCATAACATGCTCCAAACATCTGAGGATACTCTGTCCTCCTCCTTTGCCGGGCTCTGTCCTGGTGGCCTCCTCTGACTTTCCTGTGCCTCATTAAGAATGTGGATTTTTTTTTACAATAAAGTCATTCAGAGGAGACCCAGCCAATTTCTATTACAGATTTCATATGCAGGATTACTTCCCAAGGAATGATATGAGACTTTTCAGTATACATAAAGAAGTTGCAAATATGCTAATATAGAAGTCAATACCTCTATTACTATTTGTACACTCATATCATCTTTCTCCACCCCGTTTTTGACCTGAATCAGATGGAATTCTGTTCACTGTACCTGATTGCACACTTTAAACTGAGGGAAGTTGTGCATCACATGATTCAGAGGACTTACACGGTCAGGCCCTCAAGTTGGGGGCCTGAAGTTTGTGGCTATAAGGCCTGCCTGCTCCCCCCAGCCAGGGCAGACTTTCTCTCCCCACACCCTGTGTAGGCTCAGCTGTCTTTCTGTCTGCTCCATAAGATGCTCTTGTCCTCGACAGGAATGATGGAAGCAGTTCTGGTTCAAAAGCTTCCAGAAACGCCATCTCATGCTCTTTCTGATCCTGGTTCCAGTTTTAGCAACTGCCCTTGTTGCTAGTTTGGAAATCCTTAACATTCACATCGCTACTGTTCCCTCCTATGCCTAGAGTAGCATTGCTAATCAGTCGCAAAACTCTCGTCTGAAAACTGTCCTAGGGGGTAAGAAGAAAAGTCTGGGTGTGATGCTGAAGAGTGAGGAGGGCTTTCCATTCCAGTTTGTTGGGGTGGGGAGTGAAAGCAAGGGAGGAAGGGGAAACCAGGGAAGAGTGGAGAATGTGCAGAGTGGGTACACAGCCTGCCTGGAGCGAGAAGAGATGTGGCTGGACAAGTAGATCTGAACCAGATTCCTCAAAGCTGGCACTTAACCTGGCCAAGACTAAGCCCCTCACCCAGGCCCACTTCTGGGTGTCAGTTCTCTGGGCCTGTACTGATGGCCTTTATAGAACACCTGTCTCCTTAAGACTAGTGTTCTGGCCTGAGGCTTGCCCACCTGTTGCCAAGCTTGCCTAATGCAAATGATTAGCCTGGCTCTTGTTCCCAAATGTCCCTCTCTGGACCCATGAGGGGAATCCTCTTTGAGTCTGTCACTGTTGGACCGACACCTTGATGGCTGCTGCTGTTTATTTCAGTGCCCTTAAGATGTCACATTTGGTAACGAACATTCTACAGGGGAGGGGGAGGAAGAGAGACCGTAATAGAGGAGAAAGGAGCACAAGGAACTATGGTGATGGTTCACAGGTGAATTGGTGGTGGGAAACCTACAGGGGATGCACAGTAAAGGATATAAATTAAATTTTAAAAAAAGATGTCACATTTGGTTGCAGGTAGTATCGCCCTAAATATTTTCACCATGTAATAACTGGCTGTAAGGCAACTTTGCCTCAAGAGAGAAAAGAATTAACTAGTTGGTGGTTTGGTTTCATTTCTCCTTTGACAAATCAATCCATCGATCACCTTCTGCCGACTTTACTATGTGATCCAGCTTTACATGCTTTGACTTCACTCTTTCAGTGAGTTTGATCACCAAAGGAAAAAATGTAGAGTTAACAACAACATTCAGAGAAGGAGGACGCATCATAGAAAACCTGTATCTAACTCCACGGCAGTCCCCCATATTTGCGAGGTCTGCATCTGCAGTTTCAACACGCGACACCGAGGTTGTACTGTACTGATGAATCTGTGAATGCAAACTGGCAGATAGGAAAAAGGCTGCGTGTAAGTGGAGGCCTGTTGTTCAAGGGTCAACGATGAACAAATGTAAGACTTGGAAGAAAGGTGCTTAGGTACAATCCACAAAAGAAAACCTGTTACGTCTTTATGATGTCCTTTGAATGTGTCTCTTTTTTGTTCTTTTCTCGTTTCTGGCAAAAGTGCGCTAATCTATGTGGCGAAACTGCCGGGCACAATCACATTCTGCTCTTACATGTGACTGGCAGGTCTTGCTGGACCGGGCTGAAAGGTTGCGTTCCTGTCTAGTACCCGGCGTTGCCTGCTCTGGCCAAGTCTGGAGATGTGACACTGGGAGGTAAGGAGATAAAATCATGCCTATATAGTGTTCTCTGTGACAGTAACTCATGGACGCGAAGTTCAGAAGTATCTCAGAGGAAATGCGAACTATGGTTGTTTTCTTTCTGAAGGGTGAACGAGAGCATTATCAGGTTTTCCCGCCCTCCCCTCAGTTATGGACCTCTGCAGGCCTACACGCATGCCTGATGGCGGGCACCTGAAGAAGGGTGTGGGTGTGCAGAAGTGGGTGCACCTGAGCCAAGACTGAGCCTATAAAGTAGCAGCAACAGAGACCTGGCATGGCGGTGTGTGGTGGTGTACGGTGCAGTGCAGCAAAGAGCGTAGAGTATGGTAAAGTATTCACAGTGGAATACAGTGAAGAACATCATGAAAACAACTAATAGAACAATGAGTCTGCTAGGAGTGATGATGAACCTGCTTAGTTTAGGATGGTTGTACTACACCTCTAGAAAGTGAATTGTAAGAACAGGAAAAAGCACAAGGCAGACAGTTCAGACTTCAAATCAGTGTCATATAAGAAATCCAAAGAAGAGAAAACTCATGGAGTAGGTGTTGGGGAAACGGTAGGTGGCTTAAACTATTGAAGGGCTGTCCCTGCAAAAATGAGCAAATGTATTTCTGAATGACCCTGAGAGGCCGAAGAAAGTCGGTGAGTGGACACCACAGGACGTCAGATTTTAACTTTTTCTAAGGGATAGTTTCTAAGAGCCAGACATTTCTAAAGGTAGAGGGTTGCCCATAGATATTGGCAGCCCTGTGGGTGCTCAGGCAGAGACCCAACAACAGTGTGGCAAGGATGTTGTTTAAGAATTTTAACTTCACAAGGAAGTGTCTGAGACTTCAAGCTCACTTTCAGCCTTAAGAAGAAATGATTTGGTGTAACTCAGAAAACAGCTCTAAGGCTACTCTCTTTCTGTTTATTGAATCCAACCAGTTCTGGAGGGGGTCTGCTTCAGTTCTGATGAGGTACGGGATACGAGGGGGTGGTGATTTCAAATGAAGAAGGGAGCATTGGAATGTCATGACCTTTCCCCCAACATCTAATAGTTAAAAGTTTTTGGTCAAAAGTTGTATACTCTGTTATGTTAGTTTAATCCCTCACGAGGCAACTGCCAACTCACCTATTCGGACTCTTTCTTAGACACCCACAGAAACTGCATCTGAGGCCCATGAGCAGGTGTTCTTTTTAATGGCTTTTACATGTGAACAGTTTTTACCATGGGAACTTACATGAACTCTCCTCTCAGGCCCCTACTCAAGAGGTTCCAGTGGTTCCCCACTGCCTTCTGCGGTGGCCTCCCTACTTAGCCTGGCATCCATGGACTTTTAAATCTGGTTCCCATCTGCTTGTCCAGCCACATCTCTGCCCTTCTTGCTCCAGGCAGCCTGGTTCTTCAGTCTCTCCACACATGCTGTACATTCTCCAGACTAGTTGTTGGCTTTCCCTCCTTCCATTTCTCTCATACCCATCCCAACATTCTGGAACAGAAAGCTGTCCTCACTCTTGTCAGCTTCACATCAGCCTTTTCTTCTTGACCCAGCTGATTGGATACCAAAGCCAGGTACAACTCTGTTTGTGGAAACCTCTGAACTCCACAAGAAATCTTTTTCCAAATAGAGCGGGACTTACACATGGCAGGAGGGAGACAGAAACAACTGAAAACAGGGATTTCTTTACTCCCCCTTGTTGTTTGCAGTGTTTAGTCAATGTGAAAAGCAGAGGAACATTTGGGGGAGCACCTGGCAGCTGGTTAAGTGACAGGCGCTGTGAGTCAACTCCTTACCTGGGTGAAAGGGGAAGTGGGTGGCCAGTTTCTCAGGTGCTGCATACGAGACTCTTTCTGGCTTGCAGGAGGCCTGGAACCTCCAGCATCAGGAACGCTGCCCATGCAGATGAGGTGGAGGGCTAGAGCCAAAGGTGAGTCAGAACTCTGTTTGGATGTGGCTTGCTGTTGTGAACACATGAGAAACCTGTTGGTCAAATCATGAACAAGCAGAGGGTGATCTTTGTCAAGCTGCTTCACAGTTCTGAATTTCAATTTCCACATGTGTATGAAAGAGTGGGTAATACCCACCTTCATGGCTGGCATGAGGATCAAACTGGAAGGTGATTTGCAAACTGTAAAGTGTTAAGAGTTTTACCCTGTAGAGTCTTTGCTTTGGAAATGGTCATTGATTTTGGTTGCACACAATGTGATGCAATTGGCATTCTGTAGGGTGGGTGCAGTGGGAGTACATGCTGGGCATAGACCCCTGGGACCCAATACAGTCTTCTTGGTTGTTTGTTTATTGAGACAGAGTTCACATAATATATAACATACAATTTGGTGGTCTTTAGTATAGTCACTATGATGTACAGCCATCACCTCTATCTAATTCCACAACGTTTCTGTCACCTGAAAAGAAATCCATTACCCATAGTAGCCTCTCCCTGTACCCCATAGTTGTGTGTGCTTGTGTCTTGTGGAGAGGGGGTGGAGTGGCTGACGATAGCAACCATGAATCAACTTCCTGTCTCCATAAAGTCCCTTATTCTGGGCTTCATATAAATGGAATCATACAAATAATTATAAACTCAATTTTATGCATGGCTTCTTTCACTTAGCATAATATTTTTAAGGTTCATCCATATTGTAGCATGTATTTAATTTTATTCTTTTTGTGGCTCAATTATATATATATATATATTATTGTTATTTATGTCTTTTACATTTTGTATTCCCCTTGGGTAGCCCACCACCAATTCACCCGTGATCCATCTCCATAGTCCCTTATATTCTTTTCTATTCCCTTTTGTGCCCTTATTTCCCCTCCCACCCCCCACTGAGTGTCTCTCTCCTATTTGGTTTCCCTATAGTTGTGTTATAAGTGAAACCATTCGATATTTTTCTTTTTCTTTCTGGCTTATTTCACTGAGTATGATTCCCTCTAATTCCATCCATGTCGCTGCAAATTGCATGTGTTTATCTTCTTTGAATGCTGAATAGTATTCCATTGTGTATATGTACCACATCTTCTTGATCCAATCATCTATTTTTGGACATCTGGGTTGCTTCCAT
>PVIJ01021477.1:0-18394 GCA_004024925.1 Scalopus aquaticus | reverse complement strand
TAGATGATTGGATCAGGAAGATGTGGTACATATACACAATGGAATACTATTCACCATGGAAAGAAGATAAACACATGCAATTTGCAGCGACATGGATGGAATTAGATGGGATCATACTGAGTGAAATAAGCCGGAAAGAAAGAGAAAAATATTGAATGGTTTCACTTATAACAGGACTATAAGGAAACCAAATAGGAGAAAGACAATCAGCGGGGGGGCGGGGGGGGAGGAAAAGGGCACAAAATGGAGTAGAAAAGAACACAAGGGACCATGGAGATGGATCACGGGTGAATTGGTGGTGGGCTACCCAAGGGGAATACAAAATGTAAAAGACATAAATGACAATAAAAAAAAATACAGGCAACAACAAATGCTGGAAAGGATATGGAGAAAAAGGAACTCTTCTACACTGCTGGTGGGAATGTGAACCGGTCCAACCACTATGGAAAGCTGTATGGCGATTCCTCAAACTGCTAAACATGGAGCTCCCATACGACCCAGCAATCCCACTTTTGGGAATTTACCCAAAGGACACAAAATCACTAATCCGAAAGGATACATGCACCCGTATGTTCATTGCGGCACTATTCACAATAGCAAAGGTATGGAAGCAACCCAGATGTCCAAAAATAGATGATTGGATCAAGAAGATGTGGTACATATACACAATGGAATACTATTCAGCATTCAAAGAAGATAAACACATGCAATTTGCTGCGACGTGGATGGAATTAGAGGGAATCATACTCAGTGAAATAAGCCAGAAAGAAAGAGAAAAATATCGAATGGTTTCACTTATAACAGGACTATAGGGAGGCCGGGTGGGAGAGAAACACTCAGCGGTAGTGGGGGAGGGAGGATAAGGGTCAAAATGGAAGAGAGGAGAATACAGGGGACCATGAAGATGGATCAAGGGTGAATTGGTGGTGGGCTGCCCAAGGGGAATACAAAATGTAAAAGACATAAATAACAATAAAAAAAAATCCCAAAACAGACACAATAAGGTATGTATAATCCATCAATTTAAAATGAGGAAATTAAAATTTAGAGAGGATAGATACTTTGCTCATTATTATACTATTAAATGATAAAGTCAGAATTGTAATGAAACTGATACATAGGACACCCATTAAAATATCATGTTTCTCCCTCTTTGATCAAAATACCCCATATGTATTAGTAATGCATGGAGAAAATTCTGTCTTCCAAGTAATTGTTCTGAAATTTCCTTTGTACAAAAAATTTCTTTGAAAACTTTGAGGACTGAAACTTGCAAGCACTTTAAGGTAAAGGGAGAAAGTCTTCTAGCTCAATAAAGAAAAGAGGGAGAAAATCAGAAAACTGAGCGATGCCTCGGGACCTAGGGGTTGAGAGGAAAATTCCCGAATGATAGAAGGGCTGAACAGGGTCTTTGAGAAAAGTACAAAGGAAGCCTGGAGTTTGTGGTGGTGTGTTTATCCTTTCTGTGCATCATCTTAAGTAAATCTTCAGTATATCTTCAAATGTGCTGTAATGTTTTTTGAAAAGATTTTTTTTTTTTTTAATTGAAGCATGTGGAGAAATGCCAAGTCTGGTGCCAGGAAGGATTACTACAACAGATGCTGCCTAAGGGGGCAGCCAACTTGTGGGTATGGAGTCCATCATTGCAATATGTTGAAAAGAAACAACAACAAAAAAGAAGACATAATTCCTGTCATCATTGAGGGCTTAAAATCTAGTTGAAAACTGGGATAAAGTTTAAAATAAACATTTCATATTTGAACCAGCTGGTTAGTGTTATATAAGTAAAGGAAATGGGTCTGTCCATACTCTTATGCTGAATGAAAATAATTTTAATATTTAAATAACACTTATGATACTGAATATTTAATAGTTTATTATACTGAGGAAAAAATAGTCTTTACATTGTTTTTTTAGTGCCAGAAATGGAGATACATGCAGGTTCAATTTCAGTTTGGGGACATAAGATTCATTTTCTTAAGATCATATCATCAGCTAGGACTGTGAAATAATGCCACAGGTTAAAGTTACCATACAAATGCAACAGAAATCTCATGTGAGGTCCAATTTTAATTCTCTTTTTATTTAAATAGTTTTAGTCTGTTCTCAGATTCAATGTTAGCAGTGTCTGGACACTCTCAGTTGCAGCACACCCTCTTAGGTACTGTAGGGAACAAAGGAAGTAAATGGCCCAAAGTTTTCCTCTCATGTTGCCATGAAAGATGCAGGGGAGCGTCAAATGGTTCCTGAAATCATATAAATGCAGGATATTTCAATCTGAACCCTCCCTGATATCATTAATATAATAGGTGTGATGTGTGGCAGGTTTACTCTGTCTAAAGCCAAGAATCAAAAGAAAAATAAAGTCAAAATCTAAAGAAAAATGAAAACCCAATGTAGTTGTGATAGTAAACCAACTTAAAAAAAAAAACCATTCTAACATGTGCCAAGGTAATAGGACTATTTTTTATTATTGTGTGCTCCTTTGTTTTCTGTCACAAGAACAATTTTGGGGGGAATTACACCTAAAAATATTTTTGTTATATTTTCTTTGTCTCTAATGGCAGAGATTATACCAAGAACACAGCAATTCCAAAAAATAATAATAGATAATCATTTCCTCTGACAAGGACTATAATGAGAGCATAAAATGGAGGAGAAGAGCGTATACATTTATTTTTGTGACAGATATTTCAATGTGCAGAAAATTGTGGACCATTAATCTATTTGTTTGACAGCCTTGGGTTGGACTATCATGGGATGAGAGAATGTCATATCTTATAACAGTTTCTCTATCTGGGAAGAAAAGTATTCATCTGGTAAAATATGGAAGAATACAAATTGAAAGTACAAACATACCCTGCCAATCCACATATAGAAGCATTTCTCTCAGCAATTCTGTAAGCACCCATTTTTCAAGCACCATATGATACAATTACTATAATTAATCACTTTATGGGGCTGTGCTCAGCAGTCACCTTCGTTCATACAGAAATTAAAATCACTGTTTCTGATAAGTTAGAGTATCATTATCAATGTGACTAAAATTATAAATTAGAGTGTTCTTATCACATCACATTTTCTACAGAAGAGTTGGCACAAGGGGCTAAGTCTCAGCATTATGAAGCTATCAGCACCCACTGCAGCACAAGTTCGATCCCTGGCCAGGGAGCTAACCCACATGGCACAGAAGACCTCTCCTGCCTCGCCCGCCGCTCCCCTCAGAAGTGTTTTTCAGTCAATCTGCCTGTTCTGCTTCCAACTGTCTCTGGTGAATACTTTCACCACAGATCCCAACCACCCACCCCCACTGCCCCTGCACCTCTGGCCTACACCTCAGCTTTTGTATGCATAAATCAATAAAATAAATCATAAAAAAAGAAATGGAACAAAATATTTCTAGATACCACTAAACCTCCTATGCAAAAATAAAATTGAAATGAACTCTGTTAATATTCTTAGTCAATAGGATAAACAAAGATCAAGGGTCCTGATGTAACTGAGGACAGGATTTTCCTCAAACTTTTATATTTATATGTCTTTTACTCTTGTCATCGGATAAATAGTAAATTTCTTGTATCATATAAATAATTTTAGCTATATAACTAGGAGAGGCTTGGGATCTGATCTTCCATTATGAGTGTTATTAGACAAAGCATCTAGATGAAAAATCTAGAACAATTAAAATCTCATTTTAATACTCTATATTTATCTAGGTACTTTCAATTAAAAAGTTCTTTAAAAATAATTATCTTTGATTAAAACTTTTTCCCCAAATGAACTAATATTCACAATTTCCAGGTATTTGGATATAGACTTATTACTTTAGGAGCTACCATTCAACCTAGTCCATATGATAAGATCTACATAGGGCATGGACAGAGTTTAACACAAACTTTATGCACCAATACCTTGCTCTGTTAGTCCTGCTTGCCTAGCTAGTATCTATTTTCCTGAGCCCAGGAATTGTGCAGTACTTTCCACTCTTATCAGCACAAGTCTCAGTTTATCTATGGCTAAAAATGTTCTTGAAACATTCTGGTTTACCCCAAGACTGAATTATACCAAGACATATATAATATTGATTAAAATATGTAATATTGATTATATAATATTGATTAAAATATATTGATTATATAATATTGATTAAATATATAATATTGATTATACTGAATATTGATTATTGAATATACTGAATATTAATTAGACTGAATTATACTAAGACATATAATATTGATTAAAATATGTAATATTGATTATATAATATTGATTAAATATATAATATTGATTATCTATGTCTTGATATAATTCAGTCTTGGAGTAAACCAGCATGTTTCAGGACCATTTTTAGCCATAGATAAACTGGGACTTGTGCTGATAAGAGTGGAAAGTACTGCACAATTCTGCAGAAAAATAGATACTAGCTAGGCAAGCAGCACTAACAGAGCCAGGTATTGGTGTGTAAACTCTGTCCATGCCCCATGTAGATCTTATCATATGGACTAGGTTGAATGGTGGCTCCTAAAGTAATAAGTCTATACCCAAATACCTGGAATCTGTGAATATTAGTTTATTTGGGGAAAAAGTTTTCACAGATGTAACTAAGTTAAAGATCTGGAGATGTGATTATCTTGACTTACCTGGTGGACCTTATTTAATAGCAAATGACATTATAATAGAGAAAAGAAGAAGAGAAGGTAATAATGTGGAGAAAGAAGGAGAGATTGAAGAGATGTAGCTCCAACCTAAGGTATGGTAAGGAGTGTAAGCTGTCACCAAAAGAAAGGCAAGGAAAGCATTCTTCCCAGAAACGAAGGAAGGTGTGCAATTCTGTCCATATCTGATTCTAGAATTGTGAATGAATACATTTATGTTGCTGTAAACCATCCAGTTTTTGGTAATTTGGCAATTTGCTATAATAGGAAAGAACACTGTATTTTTCCCAAAGAAAAATTAAGTAAATATTATTAAATGTTAAATAAAAATATGCAAAGGGGAAAAACAAAGAAGGGTATTCCTTCTTCTATAAATAGCCAAAACTATTGGGGAGACTTGTCGTGGTCTCAGAATCCTGGCTAAAAGGAGGCAGAGAGAAACCTAATTTAGCAGGGCAAGGGAGAAGCTCCAAATGGGAATGACCCAGGTTGAGACAGTTTCTTCCTTGTGCCAAAGAAGAATATTTAACAAGAAATCCAAACTTGCTTTGGTTAATAAAACACTTTTATTACAGAAACCCCAATCTGTTTAGAAGATATGCAAAGAAGGCTGTACAGGCTTGTGGAAGAAAAGGTCTCTCTGCAGAAAACATGAATTCCTAGGAAGACCAGAGAAAACAAAAGGACACAGATGTTGGCAAGTCTCATACTCTGAGATAATGGCTGAACTATTGGCTGTCAATTTAGTCATCATGCAGGCTTAACAGCCTACGGTTCCCAAATAAGAAATAATGGAAGAAAGAAAACAGTTTGAGTGGTTTGAAATGAACTGAAGGAATGTACAAAATGCACCACTTTCTGTTTCTTAACGCAGCCTCTTTGAGCAATCTTAATGATCTCTTTAGAATCCTGGGGTTTTTTTTTTTTTTTTGCTTGTGTCTTATTTTCAGAAAAATGCAAAGATCCACTAGAAAGCACAATAGTGTCAATTTCCCTAAATATTTGTGTGTTCATTTCAGCTGCTCAGCTGATAGAGGTAAACTGTAAAACCAAGTGTTTAAAATTCTTTCCACAATGTTCAGAATCGTTTAACTGTTGACAGCCACTCTGATATAGCAGGAAGATTATGCTGTGTGAAATATTCTTTCATTTGATAATGACAATTTCATTGCCATTTTATGGTGCAGGTGCCATGGGGGAAGTCATGGTAATGTATTGGCATCATTTTGATCCTCCTAATATGATAATTTCCCGGTGATCCTAAAATCTCTGCCCTATTCATATCAGGTTTTAACCACAGGCCTCTGATTACCCCTCTAGCTACAGTTTTCTACCTGTAGATCAGTAGGAAAACATAAAATAAGAGGAGAGAACATTCCATGATAGGTAGTAGTGAATAAAATATTTTGGCTTAGTGACAGGTTTAAAGTCAGGTCTACTATTTACCTGCCGTATAATATAGAAGTTTCTTCATAATACAGAAGTTTCTTGGTAATATAAGGAAAAGTCCAAGTCTCTGTGTCAGTCAAGAACTGTAATCTTCTGCCACAAGTAATCTGTTTGTCTGTCAATGACAGGCTTTTAGCCTGCAGTTTTGGAATACTATGAATAGTGATGCAATAAAATTTGCACACATCATTTTTGGTAAATATATGTATTTATCTGTATTATGTATATGCATGGGAGTAGAATTACTGGGATATATTTTTGTGCACATTTGTTTTTTAAAATGTTGCTTAATAACCTTCCAGAGTAGATATATAAATTTTACTCTTCTACCTCTTCTCCACGATATGGAAGTTTGAGTTGATCTGTGTCCTCATGAACATATGATATTGATTTTTTCCCTAAAATCTTTCTTTCAGGATCATGCACATTGTAGTAAATGGCATAGTTTCATTACACATCTGTGTGTCTGCATTGATTTCTCTTTCCATTTCACTCCCTAAGTCCAATAAAACACATGATCTGATCATTCTATTTCTAAATATCTTTTTAATGTGTTAGCTTCCCTCTCTCTCTATGGTCAACTCCCTAGTCTAAACAAACATCATTTCTCACTGCGTCTGCAGCAGTAGATCCCTAATTATTCTTCCAACTTCACTTTTTCCCTCCAATTCATTTTTAACATAGCAATTAATGAGCTATTGTCAAAAGAAAATTGGATTATTTTACAACCTTGTTCAAATTTTTTATACAAAATGGTCTATAATTATAATGCATTCAAAGGTCATTCTTCAGAACTTCATTCCTTTTCATGGCCAAATAATATTTCATCCCATATATTATACCACATCTATTATTCATTTATTAGTTGATGGAGATTTATATTATTTATATCTTTGAGCTATTGTGAATAGTGTCTATGAAAATCTATGTTGTGTTAAAAGAAAGAAACCAGATACAAAAAGATATGTATAATTCTGTTTTATAATAAATATCCAGACTTGGCAAATTCTTAGGACAAAAAGTACATTCATGATTTCCAGGAATTGGGAGGAAGAGGAAAGGAAATTGACTGCTTATTGGATATGAGTTTTCTATTAATTGTGAATAAATAGTTGTGGTACTAGGCAGTAACAATAGTTGTACAATATTGTAAATATACATAAATACTGAATAATGCACTTTATAATAGTTTAAATAGACAAATTTAAGTTATGTCTATTTTACCACACTAAAAATTTTGATTATAGTGATGGTTACAAAACTCTATAAATATACTAAAACCAACTGTAAACTTTAAATGTGTGAATATTATAGTGTCTTACTTACATCTCAATGAAGTTTTTAAAAAAATCTTCATATAAATTCCATTTTACTTGAACTAAATTCCAAACTTCTCATTCTGGATAACATAACTCCTTTTGATCTATTGTTCTTATTTGAGGTTATCGCTTTTCATTAAGCAACCATCAGCCATTTTTACCTCCTTTTATTTTCTATAACATATTGAATTTTCTTTAACTTGGATCCCTAGTACATGCAATTCCCTCTACCTGAAATAACCTTCTTGTAATCCCCACATTACAGAATCCTTTCAGTTGTTTTTTTAAATATTTATTTATTTATGCATACAAGCGGGGTACAGAACAGAGGCATGGGGCGGCTAGAGGGTTCACCAGTGACAGAGTAGGGGGCAGAACAGGCAGACTGACGGAAATACACTGCTGAGGGGAGCAGCAGGTGAGGCAGGAGAGATTTGCCATACAATGTGGGAATCTCCCCGGCCGGGCGTCAAACTCGCGTTGCCACTGCCGGCAGCTCCACAGTGCAGCACTTAACCGCTGTGCCACCACGGAGGCCCCAGAATACTTTAAGTTTGATGGTAAATTTTATCATCATAGATAAAACTCCCCCTCTTCCTGTACAAGGAGTCCCCAGTGCAGCCTCCTATGCTTACTCATTCAATGTCTTCTACCAGTTCTCTTAGTTCATAATCTTCATGCTTCCTTCTCATATGAAATAAATGGCTTGTTTACTTATTTAGCTTCTGTTGCTTCCCCTACTTCGCTATAAACCCTGTGAGAGTGGAGAGTATGTTTATTCACCACTAAGAGTGTCTAGCACATTGTCAGCATTTAAAACTATTTATTAAAAATCATCATTATCTCCAAAGAAGAAACACAAATGGCCAAAAGGTACATGAAAAAATGTTCAACATCACTTATAATCAATGAAATGCAAATCAAAACTACAAGGAGATACCACCTTATACCTGTGAGGAGGGCACACATTAAAAATACAAGCAACAACAAATGCTGGAAAGGATGTGGAGAAAAATGAACTCTTCTACACTGCTAGTGGGAATGCGAACTGGCCCAACCACTATGGAAAGCTGTATGGCGATTCCTCAAACTGTTAAACATGGAGCTTCCATACGACCCAGCAATACCACTTTTGGGAATCTACCCAAAGGACACAAAAACAATAATCCAAAAGGATACATGCACCCATATGTTCATTGTGGCACTGTTTACAATAGCAAAGGTGTGGAAGCAACCCAGATGTCCAAATATAGACGACTGGATCAAGAAGATGTGGTACATATACGTAATAGAATACTATTCAGCATTCAAAGAAGATAAACATATGCCATTTGCAGCGACATGTATGGAACTAGAGGGGATCATGCTCAGTGAAATAAGCCAGAAAGAAAGAGAAAAATATTGAATTGTTTCACGTAACAGGACTATAGTGAAACCAAACAGGAGAGAGGGACTCAGTGGGGGGGTGGGGGGAGAATAAGGGCACAAAGTGGAGTAGGAAAGGACACAAGGGACCACAGAGATGGATCACGGGTGAATTGGTGGTGGGCTACCCAAGGGGAATACAAAATGTAAAAGATATAAATAACAATAAAAATATATATTTTAAAAACTCATCATTAATGCATGCCTCTCATTTTTCTATTTTGAAAGTTCACATTTCAACAGATTTTCTGAAAAAAAAAAAAAAAAAACTTACACCAGACATGAGAATTTTTAATCTATGTGCCCCATATGGATTTAAAAAAACTGTTTTCCAAATGAATGAGTGATAAAACAACATGAAAATATTAGTCTTAAGTGTAAAAGTTTTCTTATCTAAGGAGTAAAATACTTATCAATTTAGTTTTCTTAATATTTGAACATTTTATTCCTTACACAAATATAAAAATTAATTATATGTGAGAATATAAATCATTTTTTGATGTTAGCCTATTTTTAAAGTTCCATATACCCAAGCTTTGTAACTACTTAAATTTGATTTTATTTTTATTTTCTCAATTAAAAAAATCTAAAAATGTTTAGCTATAAGCATAAATGGATTATAAGCACCCTCAGTCACTTCTAGCTGTGTGACAATCCCTTCATATTTCTGTGGCTTACTGTTTTCATCCATAAAATTCAAAGATTGGACTTATTGAATGTATAGACTCTATCATTTCCATTTCTGTAAGGACCTTTCCATCCAGTAATCCCTTCTACAGATCTGCTCACTTGTTCCCTTTTACTCTGCTCAGTTCTGCTATTATGATAAAAACAAAAAAAGTGTGCCACAAGACTAGCTTTTCATTCTGATGGGAGTCATATTTCTTTTGTTCATACAATTTCTTATTTATTATGAGTTTAAATTGTTTTTTAAAATTCACATAGCAAATCAGAATTATATCTAATATAGGAGGCTGTCTAGCACCCTGTGCTATTCCATTTTGTAAGGAGATACAGTTCAAATTATGCTTAGAATTTATACACACTGGTAATTAGTTGAGCCATGTTAATTGTAGACTTTATATCATTGCAATACATCTCAGACTTTTTTTTTGTCAAGACATAAAACTATATAATATGTCAAGATTTGGGAAAATATATGCCAATGTGTGATGGTTTAGCTGAAAACACAGCTGGTAGAAAAAAGCAGGAAAATTGTAGAGTACAAGAAGCACATTTAGTGTGTTTGGAATGACTCTAAAGCCCATGTGGTCTGCAGCATTCCTTACTCTGGGGATAAGAGGTGAATTTAAGATAAAGCAATCCAGGATTACTTGGAAGTATTGACTCTTTGCTTTAAAAATGAATAAATGAAAGAATAAAGAACAGATAGGAGGACTTCTTGGAAATGACAAAGATTATCTATTAGCTATCCGGAAAAGAGATTGACCAAAAGTTTTAGAAAAGTTTACATAGCTGCTGTGCCTCATACATGCACTGCCTTTTGCTATCCTTTTTAAGCATTAGTGTTCTAGCCACCTGCCTCTTTAAGAAGTCTGTTTGATGGTCAGACACAGTGGCGATTTTTCTAACACTTTTTCTCTAACAGCAGCTGTACTTCTGAGAAGGTCAGGCCAAGTACAGCCTGGTTGTCTAATTATATCATGTTTGTGAAATACTTCCCAGACATGGCTATAAACTCTCTGTGGGAAGCGATACCCCACATACCACCAAAACACCCATAGTCCTCCATGATGGTCCACTGTACCCCTTAAACTCTCTGTGGGAAGCAATACCCCACATACCACCAAAACACCCATAGTCCTCCATGATGGTCCACTGTACCCCTCCCTCGTTGCCTTCCCCCCCTCTTTACCTCAATTCTACAGTTCTGACATGTGTCCATGGTACAGTGGTAGTTGCCTAATACAAATAATCATACTTACCCCTAAAGTCCAGTTATATAATTTCACAATAATTTATTAACCTTTTTTTTTAATTTTTTTAAACCATTATTCTATGTACCATCATAGGCAAATTCAAAATTTAGGTAGAGTGAAGGATGATTTTGTTGTGTGAAGTGTTGACTGTGCGATGATACGTGTGGCTTATAGAACACTGGTCAACAAATTTTTGCAAAAGTGACGTTATTACTGAAATAAAATTAGTCACTTCCTATCAATTTGTATGTGCTCAACAGGAATATGACTGTCAAATTCTAATTTTGGCTCTAGTTTTTTTTGTAATCTGCAATAAGTTGATGTTTACATCATGAAATGCATGCCAATAGCAATAGACCTACATTTAATACCTGTAAAAAATGAAGTCATAGACTACTTCTTAGATTTCTTCATTAGTCTCTTGTACAGCTGTTCAGGATTAGAATAGATGGAAAATGGTTTCCATTGTGCAAAAGCACAGCCTTAACACTCAGTTTTGAAGAGTCTAGAAATAGTCTCCATTCTTGGGGGTCATGAGTGATTTCTAAGGCATTCCTGAGACCCTCAATATCAGAACAGAATATCAGAGTACTTTCCTTTCTGAAGAAAGGCTCCAACTGCTGGTGGCAAATTTGCTATAAAATAATTGTGACATCTTCTAGAAGATGCCATTGTTGGAGTCTTGATCTTAGCAATTCTGCCTTGTTCTTGGATAGTCCAAATCAGAACCAGGTCATTTAGTTCTTCCTGTGCTAGTCTGTGTGGGGTTGATGATGCACCACAGTGAAAATCGGGATCACTGCATGCTGATGAAACAGGAGAACAGGTCAGCTCACTCTTGTCCTCATCAGATGAATCAAGAGAATATTCTTCTGGAGGCACCAATTGGAACTGGTCTCAATGCAGACGAATGTTTGGGTAGACTATTCTCGAATTCTTTTGCTTTGTTATTCCTTCAGAAAGAGGAGGAACCAAGCAGAAATAACAGTCTTTTATGTGGTTGCTTGGCTCTCTCCACACCATGGGGACTGCAAACGGCATTGATGGTTTTTTGCCACTTAACCACTGTGAAACCTGTGTTGTCCATGTAGCATAGCATATATTCAGGGCCCAAGGCTTGTCTTGGTCACAACCCTTGCATCTGAAGTAAAGATGATAAGCCTTCTTCACTTGAGAAGTGATACTTTTCTTCTGGTTGGCAAATGTCACTTTCCCACAAATAGAGCAGAAATTGTCCACGCTGTTAACACACTTTCGAGGCATTGCTGTTCTGTATTGTGCCTAAATGGATAAAATCATAACAGTTCTATGGAACAGTAGCTTAAACTGTCTCACACAAAGTCTGAAATATTTTCAATGCTCAACCTTTCCGACAGGGCTTTCTATAGTGCACTGCTAACGTCAGCTTACTTCAGCAGCCCCCTGGCAGTAGTATTGCATTGCATCAGAAAATGATGCAATCAACTCTGGATGATGTGTGCATGATGGTATTATGCAATGTGATGCAATATTACATCATTCTAGGCTGATTTAGGATGTTGTTGCAGTCCTACTGGATAAATTTATATGTTGAAACATACAGAATGAATTATATGAAATATCTTCAAAACAAGAGCTAATAATTTTTTTTTCAAGTTTATATTCATGTTCAGCACACCAAGACACTACAGATTCAGGCCTTTTTAAGTCAGTAACGATCTCACTGTTGACAGTGTAATTTATTTGCAGTGAAAGTGAGGAGTTGAACCATGGAAGCAGTTGAATAGAATTTTCCTGGACTAAGAGCTACTCCGTTTGTTTTACTTCAATTTATGTACCTTGTCACACAGTTGAATACCTGAAAAAGAAGGAAAGGGACAATGAGTCACTTACTTCAAAAATGCGATTATTCTTGACAAGAGCTTCTGATTTTTTGCCTATAAGTTTAGATATTTCAATTTCCTAAGTTGTGTTGGTGTGATCTATATACATAACAGCTAAGACTTACCTCTCTTTTCATGAATTTGTTTCTAATTGTGGTAACTTCTTTTCAACATAGTATATAATTTAAGGTATAAATTAACACCATTCAGCTATAGGTTATGACACCCCACATACCACCAAAACACCCATAGTTCTCCATGATGGTCCACTGTACCCCTCCCTCGTTGCCTTTCCCCCTTTACCTCGATTCTACAGTCAGATTTCTAGGGTCTGTTATTGGTTTACTTTTATCTGAATCTTTGTTTTGTTTCTGTATATTCCACATATAATTGACACCATCCAGGTTTTGCATTCTACTTCAGACTTATTGCTCAATATTCTCCACACCTGTTCCATCCATGTTGTCACAAATCATGAAAGTTCATCTTTTTTGTATAGCTGAGTAGCATTCTATCATGTAAATCTATATGGTCTATGGTCATCAGGGAAATTGGTCTGATAGTCTTCTTGCTTTTTTTATTGTAGGTGGGGATACCTTTGTCTTGTTTTGATGCCAGATTACTGTTGGCCTTATAAAATATATGTAGAAGTGTTCTCTTTCTCAATTTTATTATCTCCTCTATGAGCTTTTTGTGTCCTGCATTTCTGCTATATTCTTATTTAAAGCTCAATTTAAATCTTCTATTCATTGAATTTATTTCTCAAGCTATCCATTTCTTTTCTGTGTTTTCCTGTATATCTTTGACCGGTTTTTCTGTGTTTTCATCCATTTCTTGTATTTTTTTATCATGGTGATTTGGAACTCTGCATCTGATAAGAAGAAAAGATCTTCCATGTCTTTGTGGCTGGATTGTCCTCTCTTTGTGGTGACTTAAGGGACTATCCTTAAGTGTTAAAGGTCCTGTGTGTTGTATTTGCCCATTTGGTAGCCTTCCAATTAGCTATTTTTTCTAAAGTTCCCTTATAATTAACTTGGAGCCTGAAGAGATTTCACTTTCCCAGCAAATGTAGCTGCATACTGTTTTGCTTTGTTTTTAGCTTTTCCTAAATTGTCATTTCTCTACTTTGTATGGGAGAACTGATTTACAGAAGCTATGAATGCATAGGGGAGGGTGCTTCATGGTTTAAGTCACTATTGATATTTGGGTGAGGAAGCTGACTTGTGTTTGTGACGCCACTGACAGTCATCTTTCTGGGTTTCCTCCCAATTCTCTGCAGTCTGTAAGCAGTCAGTGTGCTTTACAAGATCAACACCACTTCTGAGGAGGTGCTGGAGGGGGAGATTAGTCTATTGCTCTTTCTTCTTCACTGGAGAGCAGACCCACCTAGCATATCCCAGCCCCGCTGTTTGTATCTCCCCTGAGTTAAAGATGTATTTTGATCCTCGGCTCTTTCTAGTACCACCATCCAAACACAGGAGCACAACTCTGAGATATGCAAGGTAGGCTGCAAGGTAGGCTCTACCCTGACCTTTGTCCCTAGGTGTCTCTCATAATCCACATTTTATTATATGGAATTGAATTGCCTTTGTCTTCCTTTTGGTACAATCAATGATAGTCTCTGATGTGCATGAATTACTCTGGTTTCAATCCCAAGTCATAGGACCCTTGGATCTAATGCCCCTTTCAGCTACTTTCAGATTATTCTCCCAGGAACAAAGCAAAGTACCTCATCTTACCTCATCTTCTCTCTCTCTCCATTTCCTCCTCTTCCTCCTTGTCTCTCCTTCAGATGCCAGGATTTAACCATTAACCTTGCTTCTAAAGAATGTATGTGTAGATTCAAAACCTAGGTTCCCATTGTCTATATCTTCTCTCATGGACCTCTTTGGTCATCAGCGGGTGTATTTCTTTCAGGCACCAAATTCCTGCATGGCTGTTTCACAGAGCAAAACATAATCTGTTCTGATTTTAACGCCATGCCGATAGTTTGGCAGTCTTGCCTAGTAGACAGGTTATGTGGGGGAATGTTACTGAATGTTCACAATATGTTCACACTTTCTGTCTCAAAGGGGGTAACTCAATGATCCTTCTCATTGATATCACTTGTCCATTTTCAAATCTTATAAAAAACATTAGGTTCTGAAGATGTGAAAGAGCTAGAATGCATCTGTTCCCATAACTTCATCCTTGAAAGGAGTTAACATTGATTAATTGGTTGATTTGGGGGATGGGTGGGCATCAGGGCCCTAACAAAATGGAAACTTGTGCTTAAGCTTCAGGAACAACTAGAAATTTCAGTGAAACACTGTTACTCTCTTTATAAATGATTATGTAGATTTCTTTTTTTTATAGTGCTTTAAAAGCTAACAAATTGTTCAGTTCAGTTCCATTCAGTAACAAATCTAAGCAAAGTTGAGAGACATTTACCTTACATGGGTCAAAAGTAAAAGTATTAATTCTTAGTATTTTCTAGATTTTGATGTTAAGCTCATCACATTATCATTTTACTCTTACAACCTACTTAGAATTATGTTTTATTCCCCTGCTTTACATGTGACTAAATTTATTTATTTATTTATTTTTTAATTTTTATTGTTATTTATGTCTTTTACATTTTGTATTCCCCTTGGGTAGCCCACCACCAATTCACCCGTGATCCATCTCCATGATCCCTTGTATTCTTTTCTATTCCATTTTGTGCCCTTATCCTCCCCCCCACCCCACCCCACCGCTGAGTGTCTCTCTCCTATTTGGTTTCCCTATAGTCCTGTTATAAGTGAAACCATTCAATATTTTTCTCTTTCTTTCTGGCATATTTCACTGAATATGATTCCCTCTAATTCCATCCATGTCGCTGCAAATTGCATGTGTTTATCTTCTTTGAATGCTGAATAGTATTCCATTGTGCATATGTACCACATCTTCTTGATCCAATCATCTATTTTTGGACATCTAGGTTGCTTCCATACCTTTGCTATTGTGAATAGTGCCGCAATGAACATACGGGTGCATGTATCCTTTCAGATTAGTGTTTTTGTGTCCTTTGGGTAAATTCCCAAAAGTGGGATTGCTGGGTCGTATGGGAGCTCCATGTTAAGCAGTTTGAGGAATCGCCATACAGTTTTCCATAGTGGTTGGACCAGTCATGTGACTAAATTTAGGCTGAAAGAAGTGAAGTGTCTTTTTCAATTTTATTGAACCAAAACAAAACGCTGCTCTCTGTAAAGGCTATTTCTAGGATTTGATCCTTGCTATTTAGCTCTCATTGCTATATTGCTTCCCTTGCTATTTTGTACAATAGTATGGAAGGAGTCATATGCATTAACATTTCTATAAGAAATTGTTAAATATAATTTTGAAAACTGTATATGATTTCATATTTCACTGTTGCTATTGGAAATTTAAGAATAGGTGCATGAAAACAGTTGATGCCATTATGTTTTTCTCCAGCAGGAAAACAATGAAAGAAAAGTATAGCATTTAATTTTACATTTGAAATAAAGGCTAATCACAGTAGCCTATAAAGTTATTCTCTGGAAAGTTGTTTTGTAAAACAAATGTTACTGATTTTAATTAGAGCACATGTATGCACAATTTCACATTTAATGCTAAAATGGGAAATTAGAGAATTCAATTCATTCCTTAAGTCAATTCAGAATGAAAAATAACTTCTTAGTTCAGGGCTTAAGCAATAAACATAGCTTTAAAGTTCTGTCTATGATTTCAGGAAGGTCATTTTTTTTTTCTCTTACCATTGGAAGGTTTGATTTTTAACACATGGTCCTTCACATACATACTTGTTCCCCCCCTACCCCCACTCCCACGCCTGGGAAATAATGCCATTCTGAAATATAGAGCCCAAGAGGGTCAAAAAAATTCAATAGAGTAAAGAAACTCTTAGAAACTTTCTTTGTAAGGATATTTTTGGGCAATTTCAATTTCTTAGTAGCCCCATCTCCTCATTTGTAATGCACACCAGATTCACTGTAATTCTTTGTCTCTGTAGCCACTTCAGAAAGCACTCTTGATTACTTTTCATCAGCAGTGGATTGAGTTACTTAGGAGACCTGCTTGTATTCAAATGACCTAAAAGAAAACATAATAGAAATATAATTAAAAGTTAGTTAAGTATTCCAGTGGTCAAGTTTTTGATATTTGGTGCATGTTGAATAAATTGTCTCATTAAGAAACAGAAATGGAAGGAAAATATAGCACCTACTTGCAGAGAAACATTTAATTATTCTACAGGAGTAAGGGCACACTTCCTCCAAACTGCTGTTTAAGTTCCCCTACTACTCAAATCTAATTTGCCTTGCTGTGGGGTTTGAACCCCCACAGGCTAGAACTAGGTATTAGACAAGAATTCAGGGATATTAAGAATGAAGCTAAAGGAAGGTTCGAGGTTTGTTAGGTTTTATTTTTTTTTTTCTCTCTGAGCAGAGGCTGGGCACAAGACAGAAATATTTCTTAGACTGTGGTGTAGAAGCATTAGATGAGAGTGCAAATAAATTAATGCTTTCATAAGTTAGAAAATTAAGTTGAGGGTGGCACCCATTCAGCAGGTAGACAACCAGTCAATGAAATGTAAAGATCTAGAACAGGATTTAAACATCTCTGATTTACCTTCTCTTGTTCACAGAAAATATTGATGATACTACTTTGTTGCTTGAGCAAGATACATATGTGAAGGGGACAGCATTTTAGGTTCTTGTCATTAAATCTTAGTCTTTTAATGAGCCTGTATATCAGGACTTGCATCCACAGTGCTATTGCTTCAATTGCTACCCTAAATGATAAAGGAAGAGAGGGGCTTCAGTGGGAGGAATGCTTTCCCCATCTAGTCAAAGAGTCAGTGCACTTTTTTTCATCCTGGTCTTCGTTAGGGAGGATGCTTCGGGCATTTTCAGATGTGAGTACACTTCCTCTTCCATTGCCACGGTCAGGAAGGTATCTTTCTCATGTCTTCTCCACGAGAACTTGGCAGGGCTCATGAAAAACCCAGAAAATACTGGGGTCCCTAAGACTGCAAGCCCTGCAGCTTCTCACTCTCACTAGTTCAGACACAGACTCCTGCAGTTAATAAAAATTACTATTTAAGTTTTCTTGCCATTTTTTTCTCTAGTCACTCTTTTACTAAGTAAACTGTTTTTGGCTGTGATTTTGGATTTTTGTCTCTCCAGATATTAGGGCGGTTGCTCTGCACCTAACTAACTTTTCTGACTAATCCAGGAAGATCATTATTTTTCTACTTTTCATGCTGTTTTTTGTTTGTTTGTTTTGTGAATGGCAGTGACAAATTCTAAGGTCTTTCCACATCACAGCTGAAGCTGGAAGAATCCTCATTTTCTTTTACATCAGCAATTGAATGGTAACATAAAATGAAGTGTGAAAATTTAAGGTAATAAGAGGAGAGTTGTTACAACTGACATACCTGAAAGCATGAGAGGATGAAGATTTCATAAAGAAAGGTTTATATAGTGAAGCTCCTCAGCAAAAGTCATGCTCTACTGTGGATGATGAAGTGATAGTGCACATTAAGAAGCAACCACTATGGAAGGCTGTATGGCGATTCCTCAGACTGCTAAACATGGAGCTTCCATACGACCCAGCAATCCCACTTTTGGGAATTTACCCAAAGGATACAAAAACACTAATCCAAAAGGATACATGCACCCGTATGTTCATTGCAGCACTGTTCACAATAGCAAAGGTATGGAAGCAACCCAGATGTCCAAAAATAG
>PVIJ01021476.1:0-18399 GCA_004024925.1 Scalopus aquaticus | reverse complement strand
CTCCCTGACCTCACCCTCACGTCTCTTTCACGTCTCTGGTGTCTCCTCCACGTCTCTCCAGTCCCCAAGGCCACGGCGATCCCATGTTAGAGGTTATAGGACACGGGGAAATGTGGGCATCGGAATTTGTATGACCTGGATGTCTTTTCGTGCTTCTATGTGGACTCAGATTTGCTCCTTTTTGCCAACCCCGCAGGAGTGACTGTCCGACTGTGCTTCTCAGGCGCCCGGTGCCCCTCGCCCCATCACACTGAGGTGAGCTCCCTTCACTTGGCTCACAGCTTCTCTGCCAGTTTCCTCCACTCCCAAGTTACTAATTCGCCAGTTACCGTGAGTAAGGGTGATGGAGAGATTCACCAAGTGATGGACATAAACCATCATGTTCAATCTGAAGAAAAAAAAAACTTTAGATTCTGTTTCTTCTTTGATTTGGAAAATGAAAGCCGTCACCTTTGGAGATGTTGGCTTTTGCAAATGGAAACCATCGGGCCTCATTCTTGCAAATTTCCATTCTATTACATACCACAGGCACTTTACACACTTCCCCTTTATTCCTTCAAAAAAGAAAAATTACATGATTGATCTCAGCATGAATGTTAAAAGAAACAAAAACTGTCATAAGAAATGAAAGCCGGGCTTCCCTGGTGGCACAGCAGGTTAAGCGCAGCACTATGAAACTATCCAGAGCTGCTGCACCACGAGTTTGATGCCCGGCCAGGGTGCTTCCCCCATGGTGCAGCAGACCTCTCCTGCCTTGCCCGCTGCTGCCCTCAGCAGTGTATTTCCGTCCATCCGCCTGTTCTGCTCCCCACTCTGTCTCTGGTGAATTCTCTCACCACCCCGCACCTATGGCTTGCACCCCAGCTTGTGTGCATAAATACATAAATATAAATCTTTTTAAATAAAAATAACTTGGAAATTATTCTGTTGCAGGATATGGCCCAGCCTGGAAGCTGACGTGGTGAGGACACTTCAGGGCACAATCAGAGGATGCTGGGTTTGCCTCAGGTATTCGGTGGACACTACTGACAGTTTGATTAAAGAACCTGAAATCTGACTGATCTGAATGTGGTTGAGTAAATTCACTTGAAATTTTTTTGACCATTTCTGATCCTTGCTGGATCCTGGCTTGTGTGCTGCTGGGTTTGGTTGTGTTTGTGAACACTGACCTAAACTTTTTTATTTTTAAAATTTTTAAAGATTTATTTATTTATTATTTATGGATAGAAGAACTGGGGTATAGGCCAGAGGTGTGGGGAGTCAGAGGACTCACCAGAGACAGAATGGGGAGCAGAATAGTAGAATCTACTGAAATACACTGCTGAGGGTATCAGTAGGTGGGACAGGAAAGGTCTGCTGAGCCATATATGGGCCAGCTCCCTGCCTGGGGATCGAACTCAGGCCTTAGTGGTGATTGCTGAGACTTAACACCACAGAGGCCCTCGACCTAAGATGTAGGCCCTCGACCTACATCTTAATGGCTAACTCGCAGATGTATTTATTTATATATAAATATATATATATATATATATATATATGCACACACACATTATATATATATATACACATTATACATATACACATTTTATATACATTATGTATATATTTATTTCACATATATAGTATATAATTATATATATAAAATAAATGTATGCATAATGTATCTATATATTTATTATATATAATTATATATATCTATATATTTGTTATTATATATTTATATTATAATTATATTAATATATAATTATATAATAATAGATTATATTTAATATAATATTTTTATTATATGAAAATATATAATTATATTTAATATAATATAATGATATAACTATTATATAATTATATAATAATTATATTAATATGTATTATAATTATAAAAATATATTATATATTTATGTATTATATATTTATAATTATATATGTATCTATTTTATATATATGATTATATATATAATTATATATAATAAATATATATACATAATGTAACTATAATGTGTATAGGTTTAATGTATATATAATTTATATATAAATATATTTAATATATACTAATATATAATGTAAATATATAAAACTTATAAATGTATATAATATAAAAACTATAGTAAAATTTCAGATCAACGAGATCAGGTTGCATTTGCACATGCTGTGTGATGAAGTGAAATCTTACAGAATTGTTAGAATATTTATAAAAACATTCTTCCTATGAAAAAAAGCTTTATGCATCTTCAGATGGAGCCATTTCTACTTTTGCACGAAAACCCTCGTGTAATTCCATACTATGTGACAAGTTTTCTGTTTTAGGCCAACAGACCTCTGATGCTGGAGCGGATGAGGCTCAGGATGAACAAGATGCTCAGGTAATGAGACTTCATATGTGAGGGCTTATATTGCAACATGCAAGTGGAAAAATAATCCATGTTAATGTTATGATCACAACTAAAAATAATCTTATCTGTGAGTCACCCCAAATCCTAAGACCCATCCAAGTATAGTTTTCTCATTTGGAACTGGCCACACAGTATTCTAGTGCAAAATTGAAATGCAATAAAATAAGCTGCATCCAAATAGTGAGTCCCATCTAGATATTTTACCTTTTTCCATTTATGGACCATTCATAAAGCAAAATTTAAAAACAAAGTAGGTGTTATTTTCTAAAAAATACACAGTAGATGTGTTTGCAGATGAGGAAATAATCTTTCAGTGATAAAAGATGTTTTCTTTATAACAGATGACATTATGTGAATGATGGAAATTTTTCCCCCCTGCGCCTCAGATGGCGTCTCAGCAGGATGGTGTGTCAGCTGCTTCATGGTGACCCCAGATACCATGTTGCACTGAACTGGCTCTTCCCCTCCAGCATAGTGGGGGGATGGATTATACAGTGATCAAATACAGGGGTGAAGTGGGGATTCCCGAAACGTGACACGGTAGTAAAAGCCGAATGCCATCTTGTCGCCCCGGCTCTCTGGTCACGTGTCAGTAACACACGGAGCCCTGACTCTGGTCCCCCCTGGGGAGCCTGCGCCAGTCACCCCCTCTCCCCGGGGCTGCCCTTTCTGGCCGCACTCGGGGCCTGACCGGCTGGCAGGAGACAGGAGCCGAGTCCCCGGTGCGGGGCCTGCTCTGCCTGCAGGTGCGGGGCGGCCTGGCCTGCCGGGGAGGGAAGGGAGAGAAGCGAATGTTCCTGAGGTGTCCGCAGCTCGCTCTTGCCTCTCTGCCCCTTGCAGAAGGCGAACCTCGGGTGTCGGGTGTCCTGTCTGCTTTAGTGCCTTAAGGCCGCCTTGGGACCCACGGTCCTCTGGGTCAAGTCCCGGCCTCTAAACGCAGTTGATGAGACGCGTGTCACCTGCCCCTCGCCTTCCCAGGCTCCGCCTCTCTCAGGCTCACTCTAGGTGACAGCCCAGCTGGCAGCAGGTGTGCATCAGGTGTCCCTTAAGGGAAGACAGTGGCGCCTCAGGCTTCCTCCCTCAGTCCCGGCTCCCCCTGCTGAAGTTGCCCGCGCAGCTGACTGGCCCCAGGGTACTCTGAGCAATAGGCCCAGCTGTGTCCTCAGCCTCTAGCAGCGGTGGGCACCCGGTGAGTGAGTGATGAATCAACCTCTAAGGCAGCAGGTACACTTTCCCTGGTGTGACATGGAAACTGAGACTACTGAATTGCAGGGAGAAGTCGGGGCCCCACCTGGGCCTTTATGGACTGTCTGGGCCTGCAGCCCTTCTCTTTAGGTGGCGTCACAGCCACTGGGTTCTTGCTGTCAGCCCCCTCTCCCCTGTCCTTGTGAAATCCCCAGTGGTGGTGCACATCTGGCTGAGCCCCCTCCGGGGGAAGCGCAGCCCCCCCACCTCCCCAGCCTCAGGGCCTTTTGCACTGGGCGACACCGCGTTGCAGGCAGTGACTACTGTGGGCTCTGGAGGGGACAGTGTGGGTGTCACCCCCTCCAGGATGGGGCTCAGTTCAGGGGCAAAGATGCAGGTGGGCTCAGGTCACTGCGGAGGCCCCGGTCAGGGGGCACCTCACCCCCGAGGTAGCAGAGTGGGCGGGGAGGCTCCTGGGGGGACCGGGCAGCCTCACCTCATCCTCATTGTTCCTCCCCGCAGAGCCCTCAGTGTGCAATGGTGACCTGGCTTTCCTGTGCCCTTGGGCCCTCTGGGATCCCCCCACAGTCTGGCTCTGACCCAGTGGGCTGCTCAGGAGTGAACCCGGACCTGTCTTCCTGCATGCACGGAAATGAACCCAACAAAGCCCCAGTTCCCCACATCTGGCCCTCCCCCCACCGGACCCTCCAGCTGCTCCCCTCCGAATTCAGGCCCCCACTGGGAGAGGTCCCTCAGCTTCCCCAAACCTTTTGGCTCCCCTTGTCCTCTCACGGCCCTTTGAGGTCCCCGGATCAGCCTTAGATGGTGACTCCCCGATAGGCCCGGAAGAGACGGGGTTCCCAGCAGCACGACCCCCCTTCAAGCCCCCTGCCTGGAGCTGGCGCAGGTGGGATGGACGCTCAGGGCCAAGCCCACCCCAGCCCGCGGCACTGTGGCATCGCAGAGCGCCTCAGTGAGTGAGGCAAGCACCCCCGTCTGCTCCAGAGACAGCGTCCCCTGCAGAGCCCGAGAGCAATGGGGAAGAAGGCTCCGGTGTCCCCAGTCTTGCATCAAAGTGCTTGTTGTGATGTGAATTTTATTTGGTTTGTACCCAATTCAATGTCAACATTGCTAAAAAGAGTGTAGACCATGACCTTTTTTGTAATCATTGCCAGCTGGAAATTCACCATCTTAAAAAGAAGGGGGGCGTGGTAGAGTTTGCAAAGGTGTCCGCAGTGTATAGTGATCTTCTTTCATTGACAGCTGACAGATTCACTTAGACAAAATATTTTAAGCCAAAAAAAATCCCCTTTTTAGGGCCTCCCTGGTGGCACAATGGTTAAGCGCTGCGCTGTGGAGCTGTCAGCAGCAGCAACACAAGTTCAAAGTTTGACACCGGGCCAGGAAGATTCCCACATGGATGGCAGACCTCTCCTGCCTCGCCTGCTGCTCCCCTGAACAGTGTATTTCAGTTGCTCTGCCTTTTCTGCTCCCCACTCTGTCTCTGGTGAACCCTCTCACTGCCCCACACCTCTGGCCTGCACCCCAGCTTGTATGCATAAATAAATACATCTTTTTTTAAAATCCCCTTTTTTATAAAGGGGTTTAAATATTGTTGGCATTCTTACGGTTCCTTGAAATGCTCTGCCCATTCCCAGAGGGCTTTTTGATTCTTTTTCTTCATTTTTCCTATTTGAGTCTTAGCACCCATTTGTGTTACGGTGCTTTTGACCTTATATGGTTTGTAACCTTGCCCAGAAGTCAGACCACTGTGGAACAACCACAGAAGTCTGCTGAAATAAATCAGGTTTTGAGCTCCAGGATGAGATGAAAGTGAAAGCAAGTCTTTGGCCAGGACACTGGATTTATACTGATGTGTGACAAGTTGATTTGGAACACAGGGATTTCATTCTATCCTGTTTTATTTATTTTGTTCTTTTGTAAACACAGTGGACTACTCAGGAAGGTACTCTCCGTGATATAAAAGTTACTTTTATGAAATATCATGACTCCATTCATAGTCTTGCCTTATTCTCCCCAAAGGTATATACGACTTACAGAACTTTTGTGTTTGGAAAGTTCTCAGGAGCCCAGACTTTGAAGTCATGTTTTGTTTTCATATTTTTATCCCAAGCTAGCTAAAGCTGAGGATTAAATAGAATATAAGTTTAAAAATGAAAAAAAGGCAACATGTGTTTATTTGACTTTAAAAACTAGCCTGAGCGTGGCTTCAGTGAAGTGAGGTGACCTTGACATTATCACTGCAAGTGCTCCTGCTCCGGGCAGCCTGCGTGACTAGCAAGAAGCTCCTGTTTCACCCTTACATGTCTTTCTAGAAGCACAGTGGAATTCTGAAGACTTAAAAAAAAAAATCATCGTTTTCACCTGCCATGGAGCAGAGAGGTAATTTCAACAATGTTGGTTTCATTAGCTCCCGTTGACTGGTTCTGATAATAGAAGGGAGTTGTGCACATTATAGACATTAATAGTAATAAATTTACTGAACCGTAGCCAACTGATTTATCCATCAAAAGATAAAAACTATGACTTAGCTGACTTTCTCCTAGTATTTTCCCTTTTTTTTTCTTAATAGCAAAGGGTTACACTTGTGTGTAAGGGCGGTTAGTAACAATGTAGGTTGAGAATTCCAAGATGAACTCCCATTAGCCAGGATCAGAAATATAATCTCACATCATCATCTTCCTCCGTAAATGAGCACCCATATGACTTTCTCAAACTTATTTCCCTTGATCTTCGGTACTTTGTTTCATCCAACTATCACTAAAAGTGTAATTAATACATGATTTCAATTTTGTCTGGTATTCAAAATTTAAACAAACCATGTTTATAGCTTGACTCAACAGTATGTAGGCAGTATTACTCCATATTAGCTCGAGCCTAATTATTTTCACTGCTGTATATATACTCTACCTGAGCCAGAGTAATAGTTTTCCCATTTTTATTCATACGCGTAAGTGTAAAAAGAGAGTACACTACATTAGTAGCTTCCTTCCGGGTGGAATTACATTCTCGCTAGGATTTTATAGTCTGCCCTCAGCATTCAATATTAGAACGCAAGTATTTTCCAGGTCAAGTCATTAAAAACCTCAGAATTGCTGGATTTAATCGCTACATTTTATTCATGTCTATTAAACTGTTCCTGGGGTGTTGATGTAGACTGTTTCCTCCCCTTTGTTACTAGCGAGAAAGAGCTGGTGAACCCTTACACGCAACGGTTTTTATGTGTATTTCACAGCGTTTCCTGGGGTCTTTCCCCAAAGTAATTTCCATTACAAGTAAAATAAGAGTATTTTACATTCTGAGTGTTGCATGAATTTACTTTCTTCGGGCTGAAGTTCGAGCGTCCGAGCTTCACGTCCTCGCGAACATGCCGTCCGAGCCCTTCCTCGCGGCTTCCACACCCGCTCCCGCCGCCCACGCCTTAACCCGGCTCGGCCGCGCCCCGCCCCGGTGCCCAGGAGCTGCCCTCCGCGTGGCCCGGGCAACTCTGCTCGCCGCTGCGCTGCAGCCGGCCTGGGCCTCCCTCAGCCCCGGTCAGCGCTGGGCTCGGCCGGCCGGGCCCTCTCTGGTCCCCGAGCTTTTGCCCGTTGCTCCCACTTTCCGCCAGGCGGCGCCTTCCAGCATCATTCTGCCTTTCGGCGCCAATGGCCCCGTCCAGGTCTCCCTGGCCTCAGTCACTGTGCATTTCATTCACGCGCGACCCGCTCTCCTAATTCCGTGATTAGCACCGTGCGCGCCGCCTCGTCCCATACCGCGCCTCACTCTGCACTTGCGCGCCCCGCCCTTTACCGCAGGGAGCGGCACAGTGGTCCTTATTCCATGCTCTCCCCGCATTATCCCGCCTGTCCACAAGACGGCGCGCTCCGCTCCTGTCGACCTCCTTTTGCCGCAGGAGCCTCTCCTTCCTCCTCCCACTTGGATGTCAGTTCACTCGCACAATCGCCCTCACCCACGCGTAATTTTCCCACGTTACCGCGCCCGTCCACAAGACGGCGCACGCTGGTTCTGTCTACCTCTTTTTGCCAGAGGAACCTCTCCTTCCTCCTCCACTTCGGTGTCCGTTTACTAGCGAATCCCCCTTACCCGCGGGTAATTTTCCCACAATCCGTTGCCACCCCTCGCCACAAAATGGCGCCCTCCAATTACCCCGTCCTTCCTTAGCCCCACATGACTCTTTTCCACCCCTAAAATAAGACCTCATAGAAATGACGTGAAATATTGCTAGCAACCCGAAATGGCTACAGGAAGGGTCCTGGGGGAAAACCAATATAGAGAGAAACGGAGAGCACCGTCTTGTGAACTGGGGTGGTAACTTGGGAAAATCACGGGCGAGCGGGGGCAGGGCCTAGCTAGCTGAGCCTGAAGTGGTGGGTCCACCGCTCGTATTAAAAAAATGGAAACAAACGGGAACCTGGCCCTGAAATGTCCCAACTCCTGACTGCTGACATTTTTATATCCTTTTTTTTATATACATACAAGCTGGGGTACAGGCCAGAGGTGTGGGGTGGCGAGAGGGTTCACCAGAGACAGTGGGGAGCAGAACAGGAAGATCAGAAATACGCTGCTGAGGGGAGCAGCGGGCGAGGCAGGAGAGGCCTGCCGCACCATGTGAGATTCTCCCTGGCTGGATGTGGAAGTCGCTTGGCCGCTGCCTACAGCTCCACAATGGGCGCCCAACCACTGCGCCCCCAGGGAGGCCCTGACATTTTTATATCCTAAATAAACTCAGGAAGACTCATTTCAACTTGTGTGTGCCGGGCGCCCAGTGGGCAGGGAAGACCAGATGAGGACACAGGCTGGTGAGGTGGGCATGATCAAGAAGGTCCGCCAACCACCCGAGCACAACACCCAGTGCATTCAGGACTGCCAGAGAAGCTGGCCAGGGGCCGGGGCACAGATCACTCAGCCTCGAGCTCAGCCTCAGACCCTGGCCCATTTCCTGTCCTGGAGCTACAGAGGCGGGAACAGAGACAACAGTCTCTGAGCCTACGTGGGTAAAGAAAAAAAGGGATGTGTAGTTAGCTTCGGGAAACTGAGGTGTTTATACTCACATAGCATAGGGCAGGCCTCCACTAACCCCACAGCACCATGTGGGATCACGGGGTGGCATGCTTTTACCCACCTCTCTTATCCCTCCTGAAACCAGGATCTATCGAAACCCAAAACTCCTGAAAAGTACGGTAATTTCAGACACAACCACGGCACATGGAGGTCCAGCATTAAGACCTCCTTTCACATCATGGTTATTAAATCCGCGTACAGTATAGAAACTGTTGGGTTCCAGCCAGACGAAAGAGAAGAGCTCAGGTGGCTGACACTCGGACAGGGAGGGCCCTGGCCTGTGGGGACATTCTGGAACCTACACGGGGGAGGGACAGAGAGGCTTGGGGCTGACGGGAATAATTCAAATTCAGTTCTGTCGCTCCTTAGCTGTGTAATTGCTCAAGGCCCAGGTTTCCTCACTTGTGAAATGGTGGTGATGCTATTCCCTACCTCAGAGGGTTGCCATGGAGGCTACATCCATACAGAAAGCCCCCAGTATTACTTCTGGCAATGATGCCTGTTAATGGCTAATTGGATGATGGTAATGAGGGCCTGCACTGCCTTGTTGTCCTGATTCCCAGAACCAGCCACTGTCACTTCTGGCAATAATGGCTGTTAATGGCTAATTGGATGATGGTAACGAGGGCCTGCAGTGTCTTGTTTTCCAGAGTCACAGAACCAGGCAGTGTCACTTCTGGCAATGATGCCTGTTATTGGCTAATTGGATGATGGTAATGAGGGCCTGCACTGCCTTGTTTTCCTGAGTCACATCATCCAGTTATTTCGGCCAATAATGCCTCTTAATGGCTAATTGGATGATGGTAATGAGGGCCTGCAGTGCCTTGTTTTCCTGAATCACAGAATGACGAAACCTCATTGAAAGGGACATGATAGAGAATAGAAATGAACTGAATCTGTATTTATTGTGCAGTGCTGGAAAAAAGGCCAGCTATAAACAAAGGGACCTGAAATAAACGCTATATAAGCTGCAGATCACTGAGCTCCCCCAGGCCCCACCTGATGTCATCAGATCCCTCTTTGATTCTGAGTCTGCTCTTGGGTCTAAATTTTTCTGAGAACCAGTAGTTTCTTGATATGATTTTACATATTTATTTGTCATCATTTTTCATGCTATGCGACTTCTGATCTCTACTGACTCCAAGTAACAAGGCGTGACCTTTCAGTGAACCCATTGACGTGTTCATGACCCCATTTAGGGCCCTCATTTGACCTTTCTATGACCCCTGAAAACTTAAGATCTAAGTTTTCAGTCAGAAAATATCCTCATAAAACCTAAAAAATCTGAATGACCTCTTCCTGAACTCCCTGACCTTTCCATGACCCCAATTAATTAGGATTGACCTCCCGGTGACCCCATTGACCACTTCATGACCCAGCTTAGTGTCTTTTGACCCTTCCGAGCACCCTTAGCTCTTTTTTTCCACCCTTAGCTCTTACCCTCTAAATTTTCAATCAGAAAACATCCCGATGACCCCTCCCCAATAAACTCTATGTGACCCCAAATATCTCTGAATGACGCCTTGGTGGGATAAGCCCCGCATGACTATCCGCTCCTTTCATCGCCTGCTCTGCAATTTAAGCTCCAGAATCTGCCCCAGGACCCCGAGGCCCCCTAGTTCTGTCAGCCCCGCGGGCCTGGGAGCGGGACAGGTAAGGCCCGAGGAGCCTCTTCCCACTGGGCCTCAGAGTTTCTGCCTCAGGGCAGCTGTGGTGCGACCTGCCAGGAGGTGGGCGCGGCTGCTCAGTGCCTCCCCGCTCCCACCCAGGCCCCAGGAGCACTCAGGACATTCATGCTGCTTAATTTAGAGTCCCCTCCGCCCCTCCGATTCTTTCTTCCTCTCTGCTCGGTCATTTTGGGCTGGTCGTGCCAGCCGCCAAAAGTCCCCTCTGGCCTCGGTGCCCGCGCGTCCCTGCCCCGCCAGCCTGTGAGCCCCGCGGACAGGGGAGCGATCCCGGCTTCTCTCGCCACCGCGCCCCCGGCGGCCTCTCACTGCCCGGCAGGATGGAGGCTCAAGGGACGCTGGGTCAGGGGTCGGCCCCCAGGGGACCCGGAGCCCCAGGCCACCTGCCACACCAAGCACTCGGGCCTCTCATTTTCAGCCCCCCAGTCCCGGGATTTGGGGAGTCCTGGAAATAGGGTGATGGGGGGACCATGACGGTGCATTCGAAAATAAGAACAAGAATCAGAATTTTGATTTAGATTTATTTTCATCTCTTCTTTTCAAATTTCAATTTTTGTCTATGCTTTATCATGGACATAATATTTCAGTAAAGTAGTGCATGTATATAATTTACACCAAATAATGATCCGGTTAAGAAAGTGAACTGGAGCTTTCCTTTACTGCTGGGAGCCACAGCCTGAGCTCAGGGAGGCGCACGCGGCAGAGCTCGCTGTCTGGCTGCTGTCACCGCCGGCAGGAGGTGGAGGGTGGGGGTTGACCCCAGAAATCGTGGGACCGTTGAGACAGCTGTGCAGAAAATATGGAGCGCTCTTTTAGGTTGCTGCCTGGCTCTTTCAGTCCATTTGAAAGAACATTTACTTGCCCTCAGCGAAACAAACGGGCCGGATGGCTGGGTGATAAAATACACTTAAACTGATCCAAATTAAATAATCTGGACTGAAATTACTGCATCTTTCCACAGACTCACACATTGCTGTGTATCAAATGTGAGTGGGCTTGTGAATGCTGGGTATTTAGTTGCAAGGTTGGCTTCTCTAACTAAATACATGACTGCAGAGGTCAAACAGATTACTTTAAAAAACAGGGCTTGATCATCATAGCTGGGCTGAAGGTGCCATTGCCCTCATCACTTGTCAGTCTGAGGAATTCAGAGTTTAAAGGAAACTAGTCTGTGGTCATATGTCACAAATTTCTGCTTTTCTGAGACAAGTCCTTAGCTAGCCTACTAAGTCACTAGAAGGGTGGAAGGAATATCAGCATACAATAGATAACAGATAAGCCTGAGCGTGAACTTAAATTGCCTACCTTGAAGCAATTTCTCTCCTCAGGGATAACCTCTGGGAGCTCTCTGCTCACAAATATTACCCCACAAATACTTCCTCTCTAGAAAACATGGAGACCTCATTCTCCCAATTCAGACATCACATGAAATGATAAGGTCCCTTTTTTTTAATAATATTAAATCAAATTTGAATCCAAGCTCCCATGTGCCATCACTGGGACTTTCTACTCCCATAGTGGGAAGAAGATCGCAGGGTCCCTTGCCAACCAAGGAGGTGGCTGTCTGCAGTGTGAGCCTGATGTCATTTTAATACCGGGCAAAAAGGATTTCAAAATTGCCAAAGGCAGTGCCCCAGTTGCTTACCAGTCACTTTCTTGGTTCTGCACCCTCGCACACAATTGCAAGACTACTCAGGCTTAGGGAACAAAAATAAACTGGGTCTCCCTGATGGCACAGGGTTAAGTCTCATGCTATCAAGCCATTGCCAGCTACTGCAGCCTGAGTTCAATCCCTGGCCAGGGAACTTCCCACATGGCGCAGCAGACCTCTCATGCCTCGCCCGCTGTTCCCCTCCGCAGTGGATTTCAGTAGATTCGCCTATTCTGCTCCCCACTCTGCATTGAATCATCTCATCCACTGGCATACACCCCAGTTCTTGTATGCATAAATAAATAAATAAAAAGTAGATCTTTAAAAAAATAACTTGGAAATCATTCTGTTGCAGGATATGGCTCAAGCCTGGAGGATGATGTGTGGGGACACATCAGGGCACACCCAGAGGACGCTGGGTTCTCCTTCAGGTATTGGGTGGATGCTACTGACAGTTTGATTAAAGAATCTGAAGTCTGACTGGTCTGAATGTGGTTGAGTAAACCACTTGAAAAAATTTTAACCCTTTCTTACACTTGCTGGATCATGGCTGTGTGCTACCTGGGTTTGGTTGTGTTTGGGAACATCTGACCTCACCTTTTTTAAAGAATTATTTATTTATTATTTATGTGAAGAAGAGCTGGGGTATAGTCCAGAGGTGTGGGGGTGAGCGGATTCACCAGAGACAAAGTGGAAAACAAAACAGGTGGATCCACTGAAATAAACTGCTGAGGGGAGCAGTGAGAGAGACAGGAGAGGTTTGCTGAGCCATGTGGGTCAGCTCCCTGGCTGGGAATTGAACTCAGGCCTTAAGGATGATAAATTGAGACTTAAGCCCTAGGCCACCAGGGAAGCCCCTGACCTAAACTCTTAATGGCTAACTCATAGGTATATTTTATATATATATGTATCACTATATTCGAATTTCATATCAACAAGACCAGGTTGGAATTGCATATGCTGTGTGAGAACTTGAAATCTTGTAGAATTTTGATCTCTGTAAAACATTCTTCCTGTGGGGGAAAAGGCTTTATGTACCCTCAGATGGAGCCATTTCTCCTTTTGCATGAAACCCCTGTAAAATTCCATACTCTGTGAAGCGTTTTCTGCTTTAGGCACCAGACCTCTGATGCTGCAGAGGATGAGGCGCAGGTTGAACAAGATTCTCAGGTAATGAGACTTCATATGTGAGAGCTTATTTTACAGCATGTAAGTGAAAAAAGAATCCATGTTAATATTATAATCACATCTAAAAATAATCTTACTTGTGGGTCACTCTGAAATCCTAAGACCCATCCAAGTATAGCTTTCTCAATTTGAACTGGCCACACAATATGTAGCGTAAAATTGAAATGAAGTAAAATAAAATAATTTTTTTTCAATTATGGAATGTTCATGAAAAAAAGTTTAAAAAAATCAGTAGGTGTTATTTTTCTAAAAATACACAGTAGGTGTGTTTGTAGAAGATGAAGAATATTTTAGTCATGAAAGGTGTTTTCTTTTAATAGAAGACCTTATCACAGTAATGGGAATTCTCCCCGCGCCTGGGAGGGCGTCTAAGCAGGATGGTTCTTTTGTCAGCTGCTTTGTGGTGACCCCAGATACCATGTTGCACCCAACTGGCTTTTTACCTCCAGCATAGTGGGGTGATGGTTTATACAGTGATCAAATGCAGGGGTGAAGTGAGAATGTGCTAAACGTCAAAAGGTGGTAAAGGCCGAATCCCATCTGGTCGCCCCAGCTCTCCGGTCACGTGTCAGTAACACACGGAGCCCTGACTCTGGTCCCCCCCGGGGAGCCTGCGCCAGTCACCCCCTCTCCCCGGGGCTGCCCTTTCTGGCCGCACTGGGGCCTGACCGGCTGGCAGGAGACGGGAGCCGAGTCCCCGGGTGCGGGGCCTGCTCTGCCTGCAGGTGCGGGGCGGCCTGGCCTGCCGGGGAGGGAAGGGAGAGAAGCGAATGTTCCCGAGGCGTCCGCAGCTCGCTCTTGCCGCACTGCCCCTTGCAGAAGGCGAACCTCGGGTGTCGGGTGTCCTGTCTGCTTTAGTGCCTTAAAGTGTCCCTTGGGACCCACGGTCCTCGGGGTCAAGTCCCGGCCTCTAACCGCAGTTGATGAGACGCGTGTCACCTGCCCCTCGCGTCCCCAGGCCCCAGGCCTGCAGCAGGTGTGGATCAGGGTCCCTTACAGGGAGGGCGGTGGCGCCTGGAGAGTCCTCCCTCAGTCCCGGCTCCCCCTGCTGAAGTTGCCTGCGCAGCTGACCGTGCCCAGGGTGCTCTGAGCTGTGGGCCCCGCTGTGTCCTCAGCTTCCAGCAGTGGTGGGCACCCAGGGAGTGAGCAGTGAGCAAGCGTCGGGGTGAGCCTGTCAGGCAGAGGGACACTTCCTGTGTGACACAGAAACCAGGACTCACAAACTGGAGGGGAAAGTCAGGGCCCCACCCAAAGCCCTTCTCTTTAGGCCCAGTCACTAGTCTGGGTTTCGCTGGCAGATGTGCACATCTGGCTGAGCTCCCCCGCCTGGGGAAAGCGCTAGAGCAGCCCGGCCACCTCTCAGGATCAGGTCCTGTTGACACTGGGGGACACCACGGTGCCAGCAGTGATCACCTGTGGGCTCTGCAGGAGACAGTGTGGGTGTCACCCCCTCCAGGGTGGGGCTCAGGTCATGGGCGAAAAATGTAGGTGGGCTCAGGGGGCCGTGGAGGCCTCGGTCAGGGGGCAGCAAGCCGCCTTCCCGCAGGCACATGGGGACGTGAGCAAGTGGGCAGGGGAGCCTTCTTGGGGGGCAGGGGCCTTCTCACCTCTTCCTCACCTCTTCCTCCACTATTCCTCCCCTCAGAGCGCTCAGTGTGCCGCAGTGACCTGGTTTTCCTGTGCCCTTGGGCCCTCTTGGATCCCCCCCAAGTGTGGTTCTGACCCAGTGGGCTGCTCAGGAATGAACCCGGACCTCTGTGTTCCTGCATGCACGGAAATGAACCCAACAAAGCCCCAGTTCCCCACATCCAGCCTTTCCCCCACCGCTCCTCCCACTGCTCCCCTCCAAATTCAGTCCCCCACAGGAAAGGTCCCTCAGCTTCCCCTCACCTTTCGGCTCCCCTTGTCCTCTTGTTACAGGGCAGCCCCTATATAAATGGGGTGCCTGTCTGGGTTCTCACCTATGCACTTAAAAGGGACTTAAAAGACTCAACTGCAGACACACACAATAAAATTAATAAAAGGGTTTATTTACAAAAAGGCAAAGGAAAAAGATAAAGAATAAATTGGTGAATGAGTCCTACCAATTCCGCTGAGCTGGAATCTTACGGCCCACCCCAAACCTGGCGATCCACAACCAAGCGGCGTCGCCCCCCTCCAATTCACAGGTCTGGCTTTTAAATCCCCAACCCCTTTCTTAACTCCACCCTCTAGGCCTCAGCATCCTTCCTGCGGTGATGATGGCATTCTGGGATTCGTAGTCCTAGGTGTCTCGGATCTCTCTGGCTTGAGGTGGGGATGGGGTCTTGGGACACTCCCCCTTCCCGAGGATCCCCTCTTACACTCTCATGGCTCAATGATGTCCCCAGATCAAACCACAGATGGTGACTCCCCGCTGGGTTTCGAAGAGACGGGGTTCCCAATAGCACAACCCCCATCCAAGCCCCCGGCCAGAGCACTCACAGGTGAGGCGGACACTCAGTGCCAAGCCCACCGCACCCGCCACAACAATACATTTCAAAATCGACAGTGAATTGAGGCAAACACCCCGTCTGTTCCAGACACAGTTATCCCACAGAGCCTGAGAGCATGGGGAGGGCTGCAGTGTCCCCACAGTCTTGGGTGGAAATGGTGGTTATGCTGTGAATTTTATTTGGGTTGTGCCCAGTTCCTTGTCAAAATTGCTAAAATGAGTTTGAGCTTTAGAACATGACATCTGTTGTAATAATTGCCAGGTGGAAATGCACCATCTTAAAAAGAAGGGGGCGTGGCTAGATGTTGCAAAGGTGTCCGCAGTGTGTAAGTGACCTCCTTTCATCGACAGCTGACACATGCACTTAGAGTGAATATTTTAAGCCAAAAAAAATCCCCTCTTTAATAAAGGTGTTTAAATATTGTTGGCATTCTTACAGTTCCTTTAAATACCTCTGGCTGTTCCCAGAGGGATTTTTATTCTTTTTCTTTCATTTTCCTATTTGAATCTTAGCACCCATTTGAGTCATGGTGCTTCTGACCTGGTATGTTTGTAGCCTTGCCCAGAAGTCGGACCACCGTGGGGCTACCACACAAGTGTAAATGGTTATTTTAGTGCCACTATCTTTCTTGTTGTCTGTGGTGTCTGCTGAAATGAATCAGGTTTTGAGCTCCAGGTTGAGATGAAAATTAAAGCAAAGCATTGGCCAGGACACTGGATTTATACTGAGGTGTGACGAGTTGATTTGGAACACAGGAATTTCTTTCTATCCTGTCCCTGGTTTTTTTTTTGTTGTTGTTGTTTGTTTGTTTGTTGTTTTTTGTAAAGGCAATGAACTACTCATAGGAAAGCACTCTCCTGATATAAAAGTTACTTTCATGAAATATCATAGCTGCTACCATAAATTTGCCTTATTCTCCCCAAAGTTTTATACAACTTACAGAATTTTTATATTTGGGAAGATCACAGGAGCACAGACTTTGAAGTCATGTTTTGTTTTCATATTTTTAAGTAACGTTAAAACTGAGGATTAAATAGACTCTAAATTTAAAATGAAAAAAAAGTCAAAGTATGTTTCTTTGGCTTTAAAAACTAGCAGGAGTGTGGCTTCAGGCTAGAAGCCCAAACCTCCTCACTAAAATGAAGTGAGGTGACCTTGACATTAGCACCCCAAGTGCTCCTGCACAGGAAGACTTCTTCACTAGCAGGAAGCCCCTATTTTCACCCTTAAATGTCTTCCTATAAGCACAGTGGAATTCTGAAGATTTTTTTTTAAATCATCAGTTTCTTTTCACCTGCCATGGAGCAGGGAAGTAATTTCAACAACGATGTGTTCATTAGTTCCCATTGACTGGTTCTGATAATGGAAGAGAATTGTGCATATAATAGACATTTTGAAGAGTAATAGTAATAAATTTAATGAACCATAACCAACTGATTTATCCATCAAAAGATAAATACTTTATGTCTTAGCTGACTTTTCCTAGTATTTTCCAGTATTAGTTGTGAAGGGTTACACTTGTGTGTAAGGGCGGATAGTAACAATGTAGTTTGAGAACTAGAAAATGAACTCTCATTAGCAAGGATAATAATCGCACATCGTAATCTTCCTCCATAAGTGAGCACCAATATGCCTTTCATCAGAATTATTTCTCTTGGTCTTTCTTCATTACAATGTATCATCAAAGTATGTATGACTAAAAGTATCATTAAAACATGATTTCAGTTTGTTATTCAAAACTTAAACTGTATGAAGTGTATTTTATAGCTTGACTCAACAGTGTGCAGGAGTACTAATCCACATTATTGGATGCAGTTCGAGCTTAATTTTTTTCATTGCTGTATAAATAATCATGCAAAGTAATAATTTTTTCCATTTTTACTCCTACACATAAGTGTTAAAGAGAGTACACTGTATTAATAGTTTCCTTCTGGGTGGAATTACATTCTCTTGTATTTTATATTCTACTCTCAGCATTTAACATTAGAACATAAGTATTTGTCAGGGCATTAAAAACCTCAGAATTACTGTATTTAGTCGCTACATTTCATTTGTGTCTATTTAACCATCCTGGTGTGTTCATTTCGATTGTTTCCTCTCATTTATCACTATCAAGAAAAGGCTGGTGAACAATTTTACATCTAAATATTTGTATGTGTATTTCACAGTATTTTCTTAGGTCACATACAAAAACAGCATCGCTATTTCTATTTAAAGTAAAATAAAGTATTTTAAATACAGAATGGTGGTATAAATTCATTTTCAAATCAATGACAGAGCACGTGTTTCATCTCGTCCGGGCCAACATTTCCTTCCATCTATTCCCTTCCAAGGGTTTTAACTCTAAGTGCCTGCCCCGTCTGCCCAGGAACCTTCATCTTTACTCCGCCTTGGCCACGTGACTGCTGCTTCTGTCCTGGCCCCGCCCCCACCCGCGCCCCCTCCGCACAGTGCCCTGGGCGCTTTCATGCCCCCCCTTTGCCCAATCCTCCTGCGTGCCCTGAGGCGGCCCCTCCTTTTCTGCGCTTCAGCCCTAACGTCGGTTCCCCTTTCCCGCGTCCTCAGTCACTCTGCATTTCATTCCTGATCAGCCGTGCCCTCCATTATTCCGTGCTGAGCCCCTTTCCCTACCGCTTCCATCTCTCTGAATCCAAGCTTGCGCGCCCCGCTCTCTGCCCCGCTGAATGGCACAATCCTCCTTATTCCACCATCTTCCTGCATTATCCCGCCTGTCCACAAGACGGCGC
>PVIJ01021475.1:0-18399 GCA_004024925.1 Scalopus aquaticus | reverse complement strand
GGGTGAATTGGTGGTGGGCTGCCCAAGGGGAATACAAAATGTAAAAGACATAAATAACAATAAAAAAAATGGAAAAAAAATAAATAAATCCTGTTACTGTTAAAATAAAACAAAATAAACACATACCACATGTCCTTTAAAATTCAGGAAAACTATGGGGCAGGAAGAGATACAGATAAGAGGAGCACACTAGGGCTTCTTCCTCTAGACCCAAAGAGCTCATATTTTGAAAAGATATTAAAGATATCTAGTCCTATTTCCCAATTTATGGATGAGGGAATTGAGTGATATAATTTAAGAGATTTTTTGAGCAAATGAAGTCAATTATGTGGGACTTGAAATCAGGGCTTCTGATTTGCAATCCAGTATTCTACAGATTCACCTTAGTATTTGTGTTCTGTTTTTCATCAGAGTTAAGCTGTCTGTTTCCATTTGTTCAGAGAGCATTTAAATTTGGTTTACTTTATGAAATACATTTTTGACTATAACAGAGACTAGGAAACAGTAAGACTCTTGCTTAAATGGCATAGTGTCTTCTGGAGACACCCACACTACTAAGGAATGGCAGATTGTGGAATTCTAGACTGTTCCATAAACAATTAATGGGAAAGAATATGGGATGAAGAGGACCCCCCAAAAAGATATAGAAGTAGCTAATGAAATAAGGAGCTTGTACTGGATAGAATGGAACTGAAGAACAGAGGCATGTTCACACCTAAAAAAAACAGCTATTTGTTGCTCAATCAACATGTCTACTTTTTCACCAAACTGAATAAAACTTACAGCATATACATTCAGTTACAATAGCAGAAATAAGTCAAAAAGTCTTGTATTAAGAGGCAGATTTGTTTTGGCACAAGTTATAGCCCCAATGATGTGATAGCAACAGCATTATCAAGTTTAGAAGAATTGCAACGTAATAGCCAACCTTACCATAAATGAACACTGTGATTAATGAACACTATCTCTATGACAGTGTTGATATGATATGACAGTGATAGGGTAAGTAGAGGGGCTATGCCCAAATATATGGGGTCAGGGAACTCCATTAGTACCAAGGTAGAAAATACCCTGAAAGAGAAAAGTTCAGGGGGAGGAGGGAGAGATGAAAAAGTGGGAAGAGAGCACAATGGACTATGGTGGAGGACTGTGGGCACTTTGTTGGTGGGTGTGGTATGTACACATGAAGGGGGAGATCTTATAGTTCCAAAACACTAACAACAATGTAAGCCAATGCTACTTCAATAAAAAGTGTAAACAAAACAGACAAAAAAGGAAACTCAATATTGTTCTTTCCTATAGAATTTAGAGCTTGCTATGTTTGAACACTTACTAAAGTTAATGAAGTTAAAATAAAATTTACTTATTTAATTTTCAATCTCAGAGGTAAATTTTTTAAGATATGCATTTATTTAGTCCTGAAACCCACTTGTTTTCATTTTTTTTTTATCATTGCCATAGTAGAAAGCAGAATGGCAAAAAGAGTAGTCACCCTGTTCTATATATCCTCACAAGTTCATTTAGGACAAAGTATGTACTATGAATGATTTTACTTAGTTTCATTAAAAAAAAGATGACTTCTTATTTCCACATAATTAAATCTAATGACTTTTAATCACAATTCTCCTAAATATCAAAGAACTGCCTGCACCTTGAAGGTTCTTGAACTTTCTTGAAATTGCCCTTTTAAAAAGGATCATGGGGCGGCTGCTGGAAGGTTTACTTGTCGATTTACAACGCAAGCATAGATTTAAGGAGAGTGTAATTACCAGACACAATCCCTAAACAGAATTGAATTGCTTCCTGGGTGCCAAGCTTGTTGTAGACTGACCTTCAACTGAAACAAACAACACTGTAGTTCTGTGTCCTTGTTAAATTTCTGCAGGATCAAATTTTTTTTTTTCTTCTTGGCAAAAAAGGGATAAAGAAAGCTGCTGTTGCTTGCCCCCTGATAACTCTCATCTACTTGGTCAAAGGACCAGAATTCCCAGTTATCATTGCTTTTCCTTAAAAACAAAACAAAACTTATTAAAAGAGCAGTTGTGAAAGAACCACAATAAATCACTTGTTCTGAAAATTGAACCAGTCCAACAGCCTCTAAATCAACCACCTACTTGTTCTTCTTCTCTGAAGAGAACAAAAATCATTTATTGTCCTTGAGGTCACAGGGGGAGACTGGCCTTGAAAAACACTACTTCAGGACTAGGGTCTCCTCTCCTGGAAAAGTTCATACTCCAAAATAGTCAAGTTTAATTTCTCTTCTTCATTCTGTAAAATAAGATTTCTTCAATAGTTTCACCTCTTCTCACCTATCACTACAGTAAGTGTTGGGTTGTTATATCCTTTTATTTTCTCTGTAAGTGAAACATGGTATTCAGTATTTTAGATAATCTTTGGATAATTAGCTGGTGGTGTGGGCAGAAAAATTCTACAAAAATCTGTTGGCCAGTGGGATTTTCAAGCCTGAACTTTCAACTGAATGCATGCACAAACACATGCCAGTTGACTGCATGCATGACACATGTACACACAAAGACAATTCTTTTGATTCCTTCATATAAAAAAAGAGTCAAATTACAATGCCTATTAGTAGCTAGGATTCTGATTGCCTTTCTGAGCAGAAAATGAGGCTAACTAAGGCATTTGTAGCAATCAGACTAGAGAATGCAAATTTACCTGTCCATTCTTAATTGTAACAATCCCTGCATACCTCCTTTATCTGCTCACTCCTGTACCCCCAGAGCACCTCATGGCATTCCACATGTATTTAATAAAAGTAATTGACCTCATGATACTTATTTTTGCCTCCTTAGACAAGCACACACAAACATATACTCTCGAGAGCTTTTTTTTTTTTTTTTTAATTTGTAGTGTGCTTGACAAAATGTGAGGCATCTGACAGGCAGCCAGCAACCTGTGAGAACCATTTTTAAACAGATGGTACAGCAGCAAATTAGTTCAAATGGAGACATCACAATGTGATCATGGAAAGTGTTCACAGATGTGGATTACGACAATCCTGATGACCCATACTCGTTGGTCTGTTGGCTCAGGTCAGAGTGAAATGATTTACCTTGTGGTTATTTACAAAAAGATAGAATTTGCAACTTTGTACTTTGGAAATGAGATTAGAAAATTAGAGATTAAGATTAGAATGGGACCTTCCTTCAAACCTCAAACCCCTCAACTTTCTGGCACTTGCACTGAGTTCTCGTGGCAACCAATTACCCCTCATCGGACTATGAAGATGAAGGAGGGCTCTGCTAGCCTAGGTGGCCTTTTCCACCCTTCTCGTTCCACCTTTCCTTACTTGGTCCTAGGCGGGTCCTGCTCCTTTCTTAGTGACTCACTTTCCAGATGAGCTGTGCTTGTTCTTGGGTTTTTCTGGGTTTTGAGATGCAGTTCATATTACAGGGTGTCTCCTACATTGTTCATTGGAAAATTCTTAAATTTTCCCTCTAAAGGCATCTTGTGTATTACCTCTTTTGTGATGATTTTCCAGATTCAGATACCATCCCACATCAGTGAGGCTGAGTAAAGAACTTCTGTTTTTCTGTAATCTCTACCCCAGTGTTGAAATTATTCTTACATCCACTTCCTTTCCTATACTAGGAACTCTGAGAGGGAAGCAGTTGCTGCCCTCTCAGTCATTTCCAACACTTAGAGCAGTGTCTGGCATATATTACTAGATGTCAGTAAACATTGAAATGATTATATAGAGATGATTTCTTGCGGCTCAAGACCATGTTTTGTTTAATTCTCTTTGCTCTGCGCGAGCGGAGTGACTTTTGCATAAGTGCCTAATTGATATTATTGCATTCAATTGCGAGAAAGTGGGAAAAACACAGAAAAGGAATCAAAAGAATAGAATTTTAGTCCCTTCTCTGCCAACAATTTGATAGGCAAATCAGGATAAGAAATAAACATTTTCTGACCATTGAATTTTTTAATGAAAAAGTATGATCATACATTTCCTCTCTACTTTATAGATATTATATGAAGTTCAAACACATTTGCTAGGTTGCAAAGTGCTTTGTAAAGCAAGAGTGAATATAGTAATGTGAGGAAGAGTTCAAGCTCTAGTCAGACAAACTCCATTACTTCTTTACTGTGTGACCTCGGGCATATTAGATAACATCTCTGAGAATCAGTTCTGAAATCTGTAAAATAGAGACAATAAGAGTATATGCCTAATGGAGTTGCTCAGCAATTGAAATAATTTGTGTAAAACACTTAGTACAATGGCTATAAGCATTAAGTGAAAAATGCTAGATTTATAAAACAATTTCTATAAATATAAGGTTTCATTAAAACATATTGGTGGTTTATTGTTCTTCCCTATAAAACCAGTAGAAGGAGAGAGCCTTCCAGGTATAGAAAAGAGACTACCATTTATTGCCTCTTTTCCCTTTTATAGTCTCTCCTCCAGCCAACTTTGGACTGTTTTCATAATCAAGATAGCTACAGCAGATGACAGTAGATTCCCTTTTCCTGGGAGGCAAGCCATTTGGACAATGCATCTCCAGCCCTCTCTGCCAGTTTTCTCATCGACTATTAGAAACGTCCCACTTAAGAAGATGAGAGCCCTGTGACATACAAGAAAAGTGAATATCCAGGCAGCTGTCAGGAGTGGTCTATTCCCTTTTCAACTTGCTATTTTTTGCCATGTCTGGTCTCAAACAACTTCCCTAGACAGCTTTGACTTGTAACTTTTCTAGGACGCTTCACTTTCTTCAAGTGTAGACACAGGTCAGGTTTTTTATGTTATTAATTAATACCCTCCCCAAAATTAACATTTACAATCAGAATACTTGAGGCTACTATAAAACAACTGCAATAAGAAAATATGAAATTCAATGTGAAAAATATTACTCTGCAAGTCTATTTGCTAGGAAGCTTTACAAGAGTCTTCTATTAATCATCTGTCTCCTAAACCCTGGCTTAAGAGACAGGTCTTACTTCTCTCTGTAAGATAAGAGACCCTTTGATTATGTCCTTGAGGTTTAGACTCCTGGGATGCATTAGAAAACAAACTACATGTTGTCTAGAGTGAATTCATTTTCATCTGTAGGGTAGGGTTTTGATTTTTTTTTAAACCCAAGGGGAATACAAAATGTAAAAGATATAAAAAACAATAAAATGGAAAAAAAAGATTTATTTCTTATTTTTGCATACAAGCTGGGGTGCAGTCCAGAGGTGTGGGGCGGTGAGAGGGTTCACCAGAGACAGAGTGAGGAGCAGAACAGGCAGATCAACTGAAATACACTGCTGAGGGGAGAAGTGGGCGAGGCAGGAGAGGTCTGCCCTGCCATGTAAGATTCTCCTGGGCTGGGCATCAAACCCTCGCCGCAGCCGCTGACCGCTCCACAGCACTGTGCAAACCTTTGCACCACCAGGGAGGCCCAACTCTGTAGGGTAGAGTGATATCAGTGTCTGGCAGCGCATTCTCCAAACTCCAAATCACTCAACGTAAAGGCTGCAGCATATAGGACATTAGTTTAAATTTATATTTTGAAATAAAAAAAAGGATCAGCGAATCCCCATTCTACTAAGGATAGTCTTTCTGTGGGCAAAATTAACATCTGCATTACTGAATTCCTCATTAAAACTTGTCCCTTTTAATATAGAGTGTCTTCATAAAAAATTGTTCTAGTTCACTTCTAAATAGGCCCTGACTGTGACCATTGTACACTCCCTACCATGTAATAATCTTACATTTTGAAATAAAAATTTGGAGTCCTTCCCCAGGAACAGGAAAAGGTACTGGAAACTTTAAACTCTCAATTTGTCCCTCCTTCATTCTTTCAGGAGAATAGCAATTTATATCAAAACCCAGTAACAAATGTTGAGAAGCAAATATATCTTATCTAATTATGAGTAGAACAATGAGCTCAGTATCCATTTATTTCTTTGTTTATTTGCTCTTATTTAGACAAGAATTTATTTATTTATTTATTTTTAAATTAAATATATGTATTTTTATTGTTATTTATATCTTTTACATTTTGCATTCCCCTTGGGTAAACCACCACCAATTCACCTGTGATCCATCTCCGTGGTCCCTTGTGTCATTTTCTACTCCATTTTGTGCCCTTATTTGCCCCCCCTCCCGCTGTGTATCTCTCTCCTATTTGGTTTCCCTATAATCCTGTTATAAGTGAAACCATTTGATGTTTTACTCTTTCTTTCTGGCTTACTTTGCTTAGTATTACCCCCTCTAATTCCATCCATGTTGCTGCAAATTACATGTGTTTATCTTCTTTGAATGCTGAATAGTATTCCATTGTGTATATGTACCACATCTTCTGGATCCAATCATCTATTTTTGGACATCTGGGTTGCTTCCATAACTTTGCTATTGTAAACAGTGCTGCAGTGAACATATGGGTGTATGTATCCTTTTGGATTAGTGTTTTTGTGTCCTTTGGGTAGATTCCCAAAAGTGGTATTGCTGGGTCGTATGGAAGCTCCATGTTGAGCAGTTTGAGGAATCGCCATACAGCTTTCCATAGTGGTTGGACCAGTTCACATTCCCACCAGCAGTGTAGAAGAGTTCCTTTTTTCTCCACATCCTTTCCAGCATTTGTTGTTGCCTGTATTTTTAATGTGTGCCATCCTCACAGGTGTGAGATGGTATCTCTTTTTGGTTTTGATTTGCATTTCCTTGATTATAAGTGATGTTGAACTTTTTTCATGTATCTGTTGGCCATTTGCTTTTCTTCTTTGGAGAAGTGCCTTTTTAGCTCTTCTGCCCATTTTTTGACTGGGTTGTTGGCTTTGTTTTTGTTGAGTTGTGTAAGCTCCTTGTAGATTTTATTTATCAGTCCTTTATCGGTTGTATTGCGTGCAAAGATCTTTTCCCAGTTGGTAGGGTGTTTGTTAGTTTTGGTTAATGTCTCTTTTGCTGTACAGAAGCTTTTTATTTTGATGTAATCCCATCTGTTTATCTTGTCCTTCACTTTTTTCGCTTTGGGGGATGTGTCTTTAAAGATTTTGCTGAGATGTATGTCATGTAGAGTTTTGCCTATATTTTCTTCTATAAATTTTATGGTTTCAGGTCTTACATCCAGGTCTTTTATCCATTTTGAGTTGACTTTTGTGCAGGGTGTGAGGTAGTAGTCCAGTTTCATTTTTTTTGCATGTGGCTGTCCAGTTTTCCCAGCACCATTTATTGAATAGACTGTCCTTGTTCCACTGCCTTTTCTTTGCTCCTTTGTCAAAGATTAATTGTTCATATATATGTGGCTTTAATTCTGGGTATTTTATTCAGTTCCTTCGGTTATTCAGCAGGATTTTACATGGACTTCCAATGGAAATAAAGAATGCCTAAAGAATTCACCAATACATTTTAATGAAACCTTATATTTATAGAAATTGTTTTATAAATCTTGCATTTTTCACTTAATACTTATAGCTATTGTGCTAAGTGGTTTACACAAGAGTTTGAATGTTCAAGCTGTTGCCATCTTACTATGATCGATATGACAGAAAATGCTTAATGCATCCTTTTCTCTGATATTTTGGGGAATTTTTAAGACAAGTCATATTGGGAAAGCTGGAAATAATGCCTATCAATAAAAACTGTTGCTTCCCCCCAAATTTTTACATACCAGGAGATAACCCTGATGCTAATTTTATCATGAGAGAAAGATGAAAAAATGAGTGTAAGATATTAATTGCTAGTGGAAGAAAATAAACTGAACCCAGTGGTGGGGGTGCTGAGAGGGTCTTGGATTCAGATCCAAGCTTTGTCATTTACTAGCCTTTGAGTAAGTTGTTTAACCTTTCCTTGCCTAAATTACCTCCTCTCTGAGAGGAGAATAATGGAAGTAACTGCCTCATGGCATTATGATGAGATTTAAGACAAAAGGTATACAAAAAGATAACAAGCACAAACCTCAGTGCTCAATATTACTTAACTATGGTTGACATCATTATTTCTGCCAGTTATTAGGAAAAGAAAAAAAAATCTGGCCCAAAAAATGTATTATTGTGATCAGTAAGACATTCTTCCTTTCCTTGATCCTTTCAAATCAGTTCCACTCAGTTCCCTGACCCAGTTCCACTCAGGTAGAGTGTCTTGAAATGGGATAAAAACAGCTCTTGTATTATAGGAACTTAGCTCCTTCCTAGAATTCTGGAAACCAAAACAAAATAAAGCAAAAAGAAAACAGCAAGCATTTTCTAAATCTTTTGGAATTGCTTCATACCACCTACTGGGAATCTTCTTTAAAATTCTACTTTGTAGTTTTTTTTAATGCCCTTTGAAGTTCATATAAAATCAATATGTAGAAATCAGCTTTATGAGTATTAAATTTCTACAAAACGTTTCTGTTTGGAATTCAAGTCTCACGAAGCACTGATCCATGCTTTTTATTACTATTAGAATAAATGGACATGGTACTTTATTATACTGTTGAGTAGTGGCTAAAAGACCATGAACAAGCCAAATAATCCAGGAACGGCTGTCTTAAAGTCCCCTGGGAAGAAGAGGGATGGCTTGCTAAGAACCTTTAAAGACCAACAGGTGCTAAGAAATTTGTTTTGACCCATTAAATTTATATTGGCTTTACAGCTTTGAAGACTCTCCTGCTGTCTGTCATTGCTGCTGTCTAAGAGCCGCAGGCTGGAAATGATTAAGTTTTTATGCATATGTTAAGTGGGTAGATGATTAAAATGAGAGCAAACAAGATACTAGATGGTTTCCTGGCAAATGCATTAATGCTGTTTAGGACTGGATTTTTTTGTTGTTGTTGTTTGTTTGTTGTTTGATAAGGACAAACACCAGAGAAATAGGAGTGAAAGATTCTTGGGAAATTGCGAGAGGTCTCTATTTCACCCTACCTCACTTAACTCTAAGTGAGAGGTCGCAAAGGTATCCCTAACCTTACCTTCACCGTTACCTTTCCAGTACAATGCCATCCTCAGGTGAGGATGTAGTTGCAGGGAATTGTAGTATTGAGGGAATGTAGTTGCAGACCCAAAGCTGTAAATAAAAGACAGACTTTCTGGGGTGGTACTAAGTCAGAGCAGGGCTGTGCCAGGGAGGAGGTGGCATGAACAAGATAAAACATTAAGTTCGATATGGGTGTAAATGTTTGAGATTTTTTAACAGACTGTGTAACTGGATTGCAAGTTCCCGTTACGGTAGCCAGTGATGTGCTGGATAAACCTTTGCTCTTTACTGCTGTGTAACAGAGGAAGCTGTTTCGGCCCTGGGGGCAAATGGCAGGTGGTGGTCAAACACTTCCAAGAAGCAAGACTGGGTTTGGAAGAATCAAAAAAGAGTTTTCATTAACTATTGAAATTCAGTATTGCTCCAAACACAAACTTTCAGAAAAGCAAATTAAAAGGAACCGGAGAAACTAGATATAAGCATTTCTTTTCAAAGATAGGGGCCTATTAGATATACTGGTACATAATCAGTGATCTGATGTTAAATCCTGCAAAACAATAATTTTAATTTAAATAGCCTTTATTTTAAAAAAAATTTATTGGGGTATCCAAACTCTGAGGATCTTTGATGAATTTCTTGATTTGAAAAGTGATTAGTGTTATGTCTTTGTTTCTCATTTCTAGAAGCCAGGAAAACTAAGATGAAGGCACCAGTATGGTTGAATTCTGTGGGCAAATTCTTTCTGGTACATAGCTGGTGTCTTCACAGTGTTCTTACTTGATAGAAGTGGTAGGGATTTCTCTGAAAGCTCTCTAATAAACATCAGTAGGCCCATTTATGAGAGCTCCCTCCCTCATGACCAGTCACCTTCCAAAGCCACTACCTCCTAATATGATCACCTTTGGGGATTAAGATGCAGTACATGAATTTTGGGGGAACACATTCAAACCATATCAGCATATTTTTATCTTAGAATTCTGCCTTTGAAGAGAGATCACCTGGAGATAAAATAAAGTTTGGAGACAGGAAATGTGAGAATTAACCAAATAAAGGTGTCAGTTTTGGAGGAGAAATTCAAAGGCCCGAGTAAAGCTTACAAATATATGTGAAATATGTTTCAAATTGGTCATAGACATTTGTTTGTTGAACTCAAAAATCATAGTTAGGTTAGAAATTGGTCAATGCAACCTCATTTTTTAGCCATTCAGTTTGGATTGAACTGTCCATATTGCTAGTTTCATGGTGTGACTGGTTGACATAAGCTCTCAGAAGTGTCCCATCTCCTAACCAGAATGATAGGTAAAGAAACTCAATTTAGGTCTGGCAGTTACTGGAAATTATGGGCAAGGAGCTTTCTTTCCTCACTCATATTGCCTTTGAGATGGTTGCTGTGATCTGAACATTTCAGTTCTCAAATTATTCCCTGGATGGGACTCAACAAAGAGGATAAAACTGATGCACACAAGGACTTAGAATTGAAAGCAGAACACAATTTTTTTTTTAGCTTAACTGCACATTCTGATAATAAGGGTTCGTTATGGGACTAAACCTGCTCATTGTTATTAGTGTCACCTTCCCTAACTAGTTTTTTGAATAAATTCACTATTCATTTTTAAGGAAGTAGTGCAGTTTTAAAAGCTTAATAAATTCTGCTCTACTTTATATACCACTCGATGCGATAAAGCATTGCTGCATTCTCTAATCAATTCTCATGTTACTCATGAAAGCATCAAATTTCCCTTTTGATGTGACATGTGAGGACACTGGGCACTCAAGTCTTTGCCCTAAAACATGGGGGGGAATCAGTGACTGAGAAGAGAAAATAGTTTTTCACTTCAGTATCTGTACATTTCAGAACAACTCAAATGGTTTGGAAAGATCAAGTCATAAAAACAAGCTACACCTGATTAGATGGTTATCATGATAAAAAGAATGGTGTTCTTGGTTATTTACTATTTTGGGGCTCTGTATTACAGCAAAGCTAAATAATGAAATTCTTCATTCCTGTCTTATTCTACTTCATTTCATTATAAAGTCTAGTTCCTTTAATATTTCTAGTGTTATCCCATTACTGATGAACTAATCAGAGTATGTCCCGGAAATTTGTTAGTGGCTTGTTAACAAAGTCGAACCAATGCTGAAACATCTTTATTCAATTATTTCAAGCTTTCATGAAAGAAATAAATAGCTCTTTCATGAAATAAATAAATAGCTCTTTTATTCCACATATACTTACAAGTTTTGAAATATGAAGTCCAAATTCACATTCAAATTTTACATTTTAACTATGTTTTCCTTAGATTCTCTAGAACTTACTATTTAGAATTATGTATTTCTTACAATTGTATATTTCTTTGTTACTTTGCCAAATGACTTTGAAGTTGTAGCCCCAAATGTGAAAAATTAGTGGGCTCACTTGCATTCTTATGTGTTTCATTTAATTGAGGCACCTCATAAATCCACACTTTTTAGCATGCTTTTCTGAGATTAAAAAAAAATTCAATTGTGATTATATCAGAAATGTCTACTGGAAGTAATTTAAAGATGGCATCCGCCTCACTGAATGAGCTAGACACTGCTTGTGGGAAAAGAGAATTTTATAACCAGAAGCTGAAGCTGCAGAACAGAGCTGAATTAGAACTCCTCATTGTTACTGATGGTTGCAAGGAACCATGTTTTTGCGAAGAACCAAAGAACCAGAGGACTTTTGGAAGAGAGAAGTTTTATAGTTTTGTTCCCAAAATATAGAAAGGCTTGCCTGAAAGCGTGCTGGCCATTGGCATGGAAATCCTTGAAGGAACATCAACACTGGATTTGACTGAAGGCAATATGACTGTACAACAAAGACTATCAACATTAGAGTCTGTGATCTGATAATACTATCAGCAAAGAGTGTTTCATTTGAATAGACAATGCAATTCTTCAGGATGATGTTTCTGTGACATCATAAAAGTAGTATCTTTAGTGAGAAGTAAAGAAAGATTTGTAAAAACAAGATAATGGTTTACTGGTCCCAAAGGATCTATAGTCAAGGCATTGGGACTCTCAATGAACTGTTACATCAGGGTTCAGGCAAACACAGTTCAAGCCTTTGGTCCTTTTAGTGACTTAAAAGAAGCTTGAAAAATAGTCCTAGAATACTATGAAGAATATTCATCCAATTAATAACATTAAAATATTAATGATTAAATGAAAGCTAGCAAAAGATTCTGAATTAATATCACAAAGTTAGAAATGATTTTTGTCGTGATTCAAACACAATAATGTGAATAAACAAAAGGAACCAAAGGCAGAAACTATTAAGGACGAATATACATCCTTCCTATCACCATGGCCAGAAAGTCAGATTGATAAGGAATTGGCTAGTGGTGAATACTTTTTGAAAGCAAGTCAAAAGACAATGGAACCAATAAAGGCAAAACAAGCAAAAGCTCTTAGTAAGAGACAGACAGAAAGAAGCAAAGCTTTTATGCCACCTAAAGAAAAACTAGTTGTGAATTCTAACAAAGCTTTTTCTGAAACTAAAATTGATGTGACTGCCATTAAGGAAAAGGTTAAGAATGCAAAAAATAAGAAATTTAGAGATGAAGAAATTTAGCTTAAAATGGAAGTAAAGAAAAGGAAATAAAGTAACGTGCAAGAACGAACTTGGAAAACACATTTAGCTATCTCCTTTTGTAAAGATTTTGAGGTCCTAACTAGGATATTAGTTGCCTTACGTGTGAGAAGTAATATTTTGATCAACTCTTTCCAAATATTTTTTCTGTTGTTGTTCTATACAACATTGTTTATACAAATAGCTGTTCTTTTTAAATAGGAAGTATTCTACCTGTGTTTTTAAAAAAATTTATACTAGACAGTGAGATGTATATCTTTGTATATATTACACCTAAACTGTTCCAGGCAGGTTTTGCCCAAGCATGATTTTAATAGTGATTTTTTAAGTTATATATATGTTATATATATATATATATATTTAAGTTATATATATATATTTAAGTTTGCTTATACAGTTGACCCTTGAACAACTTAGATTTGAACTGTGCAGGTCCACTTACTCTTGGGGTTTTTTTTCTATCTGTGAGATCACATTCATAGATGCAACCAACCTTGGAGTTGAATCCACAGATATAGAGGGCTGACTATAAGGCACTTGAGCATATGTGTATTTTGGTATTCATGGGGGTCCTGAAACTAATCCCCCACATACCAAGGGATGAATTTGTTAAGTTTTGAGGGAGTCAAAACTTATATAGAGTGCCTCTAATTCCTATTTTTTATAAGGGTCTAAAGTCTCTTCTACATTTGGACACCACAAACAAATACGTAATTAACCTCTTTCAGATTAAAATGATGTAGAAATTTTGCCAATTTTAGCTAAAACATTTTAAATAATTCATTCTTAAAATAATTTTTTATTTTCAGTGGGAAATATACCAAGTCATCATTATATTACTAAATAAACAAGTAGAAAGCCATAAAGAATTGTAATTTTAGAGCAATTTTATTTTTTCTGAAAAGCAACAGAAATGTTTCCAAACTTTTCACTAGGATTTATATCAATATCAAAAGTGTTTTAGAAAACTTTGTTTAACCTGTTGAACAGGGCATAATATTAATTAATATTATAGATAAAATACATTTTTTTATTATGAGGCTAAATATTTTGATAAACTACTGAGGGTGTGGGGTAAGAGCCCAGAAGGACTGAGACTTCCAGAGGTGCCAGTCATTTCTGAACTACATTCTAATAGATGATTTTTTGAGCTGAGGCTTTTTTTTAGTTAAGTGAGCAACATTAGTTTGGAGCCAGAGTTGACTGTTGGGGGTAATAGAGGTTTTGTGTTTAGAACATGTGCAAGGGAAAGATGAGAGAGAAAACCTGTCTCTCCCTATAGAAATACCTAATGAGGAAAGTCTGTGTTTTGGTATGTAGTATGTAATGTGACTTCTATAAACAAAAATCCAAGACTTCAACGACAAAAAAATAAAATGCTTTTAAAATATCCTTTCAATAAAGGATATTTATTGTTCTAGAGCTGGTATAGGGAAGAGGCACATTACTGGTAGGAATGTGAACTGCTGTAATTTTTTAAAAAATTGAAAATGCATGTATCTTTTGATCCAGATATCTGATTTTAGAAATTTATATTACAACTATAATAGCCAGTAAGGAGAATTGTGTTTACTGCAGTAAATATCTGAGAAGATCTGAATGTCTAGTTGAATAAATGATGAGTTGACAATGCTAGGAATTACTATATTGATATTAAAAAGTCCTTTAAATGTATACAGATTGATCTTTTAAGCTATTTATGATATACTAAGTGAAAAAAGCAAGCCACAGATTAATATATATACCGCAATCTTTTTATCACTAAAAGTGAACAAATCCCATGTAACTGTATAAGCTGGTCTATGTTTATTTATGAGTATTGAAAAGATATGGAAAGATTATGTTGTTTACCTCATGGGTATGGGATTGAGGATGGAGAAAGAGATTAGTAGTAATTTTTCTTATATACTTCTTATACTTCTGTATTGCAATGAATATGTATAAATAAAAAATGAAAACAGTAAGTAAGTGGGAAGCAGAAGCTGCATAAAAGGTCAGTGACAATTTTGTTCCATACACATATTAGTCTTCTAGGAGTTCATGTGACTTTGAATTCTTGTAAACATTAGCATATGAAGCAGCTTAGGACTGCATAGTGACCAAAAAAAAAAAAAAAAGGAATAATACACATAGCTTTAGATATTTCCAGATGTCTGGATACTTCACATAGCTGAGATATTTAGGTAGGGGATAAATACAACAATGCTCAGCACCCGGTGATACTGTGCAATATAAAAAGAGAAATCTGATCAGCTCCATAATAGTATAACCTTGGAGTGGGAGGATGATGTGACTATATTAATAAATCAAATTAACTATATTATGATGACCAGATGTGTTATAGATTGAATTGTGTCCCCTGCAAAAAGGATATGTATATTTTTTCATTTATTTTTTTTTTAAATTAATGTTTGTTTACAGCACTTTATATGTTTAGGAGTACAGGCTCACAACTCTTCCAATGAATGTTGCATTCCACTCCCACCACCAATATGTCAAAAGCCTTCCACCACAGCCCACTGGAATATTTCTACCCATTGTTCTCCCCTATCCCATGGTAACATCACTTCTGTGGTTGGATTCCAAAGGTTTGCTTTTGTCTCTTCCTTTGTTTTGTTTCTTTATAGTCCTGATGAGAGAAATCATCTAGTATTTGTCCTTCTGCTTTATTTGCTTAGCACAATCCCTTCCAACTCTGTCCATGTTGCTGCAAATGGCAAGATTTCATCTCAAAAAAATATCTATTGAAGTTCTAATTTGCAATCCTGGTGAATGTTTTTTGGCATTGGGTCTTTGCAGAAGTTGTCAAGTTAAGATAAAATCATTAATGTGGATCCTAACCACCTTAATTTGTGAGTCATCCTTAAAGAAGAGGGAAATTTGGACACACAGAAAGAGCTCCACATGATGATGGAGGCAAAGATTGGAGTTACATAACTGTAAGGTGAGGAATACCAGAGTTACAAGTGACATCAGAAGCTGAAAAAGACACTTAACAGATTTTCCCCTAGAGCCTATAAGAGATCAGCCACAACCTTGATTTTAGATTTTAGCCTTTAACTCTGAGACAAAACACTTCTGCAATTCTAGAATAATGTTGGGAGAGAAAGAAAATAAGAGAGGAAGGGGGGAGGAGAGTGGAGAGGGTGAAAGAAGAAAGAGAACCTACTTTAGAAAATGGTATCAGCATTTAATTACTATAATAATAGAAAATGTTTTGAGAATAATATTAAAAAAGTTTTGAAGATACAGGTTTTGCTAAAATCTTCAGAAAGAATCAAATTGATTGACAGTATAATTTCCTAATATTTGATAATCAGTTTCCTTGAATCCAAATATTTGATGTTGTTTTCCTGAACTAAAATCTGTTCACACTTTTCACCATGGGAAAGAGATTTTATATAGGGAGGCAGCAAAGTGGTGAGGCACAGAGTGGTGAGGAGAAAAATCTTGATTGTCAAATGGGTGGGGTAAGAGGCATAAGTGCAATTTTAGAGGGATACAGGATTTTCCTAAAAGTAACCATCATTACTCTTAAAAATGTTAACTTTGCATTTTAGTTAACAGAGCAGAAATGCATGTATTCTATAATATTATTGTAATTTTCATCTAGTAAAAGTATTGCTATTTTTTGTTTGTTTGTTTGCTTATTTGAACACTTAAAGCCAGGGTAGTGCATGCTTTCTCTTGAAAGCACTTCTGAAACTTCAGTGCACTAACAAATAATTTAGTAATGAAATGGTCATAATTATATAAATATGGCGTTGGGGTAGGAGTGATTGTTATCAACCCGGTAATCAGGTTTGTTAAAGTGCTTCTCATGAGACGACGCAGTACAGGATATCGAAGGCTGTAGAGTTTGTGCAGACAACATCCTCAAGTATGTCACTCTCCGGGTAGAAGGTGAAAAAGCCAGGAAAATAAGCACAGGTGCCATGTGGCAGTAAGTAAATTCTACTAAGTGGAGGGGAAGCATGCTACTTTGATATTATCTGATGGGACAATTCAGTCCTCAGGGATCTGTGCTTGTCCACTTAGAGACTAAAATAGGCCACCCACAAGGAATACATTTGCAGTCTTAAATTTTGTGAATATAGAATTGTTTGCACAGACTGCTGGATTTCTTCCAAGTCATATTTCTTCCCAAAATCTCAAGTCACATGAGCCTAGCTTCAGGCCATACAAATGAATTCAAATAACTTCAAGAGTATTTTAGTAGCACTACTGACCAGGTAAATACAATGCTCTTTGTGATGTGAGTTAGAGGATAAAAGGGGGCCAGAAAGTCTGAAGACAAGCAAACAGTCTGCTATCCTTCCATCTTCAGCCTATTTCTTTGGTTCTCTATGGTTTTTAAATAATAGTTGATACACAAATGGTCTTTTTCCTCCTCGTCTGCTCATCACCAAAATGTGACTTTTGTTCCTATTGCTTTCATTAAATCTTTATCTCAATGGACTAATTGCCCAGTTGCTCAATCCTATGATTTTTACTCAGTCTTTATTGTTCTGACCCATATAACCGAAATGAAGACAGACAGAGAAAGGAAGCAAAGTTTATTAAAGAACTCTCGGGCAGAGGCCAAATGCACTGACAAGAAAGTCAGAGGGGCGTCTGCGCCAGTGGGGCGGTGAAGGGTTTTATAGGGAACCAGCTTAGGTTTGATTCCTCAGGTTGAGTGACAGCCGTTAGTACTTTGCCGCTGTGTCTTCCAGGCTAGCGGAGCCTTGGTGAGGTCTGGGATGATTGTAAACCCCTGGTGAGATCGGAGAGGCTGTAAATTCCTGAGGCAATATCCATCCCCTTCAAAATCGAAACCAAAAGATTCAAATATCTGGGAATAAATCTAACAAAAGACATAAAGGACTTATACAAAGAAAATTACAAAACTCTGTTGAAAGAAATAGAAGAAGACACAAGAAGATGGAAAGGCATCCCCTGCTCATGGATTGGAAGGATTAACATTATCAAAATGGCAATCCTACCAAAAGCAATTTACAGATTCAACGCTATTCCAATGAAAATCTCAATGACATTCTTCAAAGAAATAGATCTACTACTGATGAAATTCATATGGAACCACAAAAAACCTCACATAGCTAAAGCCCTCCTAACTAAAAAGAAAGAAAATGGAGGCATTTCACTCCCTGATTTCAAACTATATTACAAAGTCATAATAATTAAAACAGCATGGTACTGGAACAAAAACAGACAGAAAGACCAATGGAACCGAATAGAATACCCAGAATTAAAGCCACATATCTATGAACAACTATTCTTTGACAAAGGAGCAAAGAAAATGCAGTGGAACGAGGACAGTCTATTCAATAAATGGTGCTGGGAAAACTGGACAGCCACATGCAAAAAAATGAAGCTAGACTACTACCTCACACCCTGCACAAAAGTCAACTCAAAATGGATAAAAGACCTGGATGTAAGACCTGAAACCATAAAATTTATAGAAGAAAATATAGGTGAAACTCTACACGACATACATCTCAGCAAAATCTTGAAGGACACATCCCTCAAAGCGAAGGAAGTGAAAGACAAGATAAACAGATGGGATTATATCAAAATAAAAAGCTCTGTACAGCAAAAGAGACATTAACCAAAACTAAGACACCCTACCAACTGGGAAAAGATCTTTGCGCACAATACATCTGATAAAGGACTGATAACAAAAATTTGCAAGGAACTCACACAACTCAACAAAAACAAAGCCAATAACCCAATCAAAAAATGGGCAGAAGAGCTCAAAAGGCACTTCTCCAAAGAAGAAAAGCAAATGGCCAACAGATACATGAAAAAATGCTCAACATCACTTATAATCAAGGAAATGCAAATCAAAACCACTATGAGATACCACCTCACACCTGTGAGGATGGCA
>PVIJ01021474.1:0-18401 GCA_004024925.1 Scalopus aquaticus | reverse complement strand
GGGAGGGAAGGAAAAGGGCACAAAATGGAATAGAAAAGAACACAAGGGACCATAGAGATGGATCACGGGTGACTTGCTGGTGGGCTACCCAAGGGGAATACAAAATGTAAAAGACATAAATAACAATAAAAATATATATTAAAAATAAATAAATAAATAAATAAACCCCAGCATGGTTGAAGTACATTTGACAAATAAAAATGGTGTATATTCAGGGTACACAAGATGATGTTCTTACTCGATGTGAAATGATCACCTCATATAGTTGTCTCAAAGGGGGAAGTATTGTGAAAACATTTACGATCTATCCTTTTGCATATTTCAAGTATGCAATATTGTTAACTGTAGTCACCATGCTGTACATTAGATCTCTAGAATTTACTCATTTTGGGTAACTGAACCTTAGTATCCTTTGGTCAATAGCACTCCATTTCCCCCTCCCTGTTGCCCCTGGCAACCACCATTCTAACCTCTCCAATATGAGTATATTATTTTAATTCCACATATTAAAGAGATCATACAATATTTGTCTTTCTGTGCTTAGTGTAGTTCACTTAATATAATATCCTTCAACTTCATCCTTTCTGGTCACAAATGACAGGATTTCATTTTTTAACACTGAATAACATTCCATTTTATGTATATACCACATTTTCTTTGTCCGTTCATCTGTTGATGATCATTCAGTCTGTTTCCATATCTTGGCCTTTGCGTTGGAATGAATATGGGAGTGCAGATGTATCTTTGAGATCTTGATTTCTTTGGATCAATATGCAAGATGTGAGATTGCTAGATTAGAGGAGATCTGATTTTAATTTTTTGATAAGCGTCCATTCTGTTTTCGTTAACGGCTGTGCCAGTTTACATTCCACCAACTTTTTTTATGGGATTTCCTTTTCTGTAGTCTCACCAATGCTTATTATCTTTTGTCTTTTTGATAATAGCTATTTTGACAGGTGTGAGGTGAGAGCTTATTGTGGTTTTGATTTGGATTTCACTGCTGGTTGGTGGTGTTCAACACCTTCTCATACACAAGTATTCCCACTGTTTGGAAGTTCAGATTATGTCACATTACTCTTACAAAAGACCCACATTAGTACCTGTGTACTAAGCAAATCAGAATATTTTGCTTTTACCACAAAAATGAAAATACTGTTCAACATTTGTTTTGTAGTAGCCATTCTAGAAGCCCTGGTACCCTGAGCGGTGGAAGGGCCCCACCAAGTTCCTTCCCCAGGAACTACTTTACACAAGCAGTGTTTTAATCATGCCTTCCTGGTTACTGTGCTACTTTGTTTGTTTTTTTAGGTTTTATGAATTATTTGGTAGTTTAATTGTGGGGTCCTAGAATGCTCAAAATTTTTGCCATAAAAATTGACAATTGCTTTTTGGCTTTACATTATGCCAGCTTAAGAAAGGTTTGACAGAATTATTCTATATTTGGAAGACAGAGGCAAACTTGTACTTATTATTTTTTGTTACTGAGTTCTGTGAATTTATTATATATTTTGGACATTAGCTTCTTATCAGATAGATGGTTTGCAAATATTCTCTCCCATGCTGTTGATTGCCTTTTCACTCTATTGATTGTGTCCTTTCCTGTGTTGAAGCTTTTTTAGTTTGATGTAACCCCACTTGTCTTTTTACTTTTGATGACTGCTTTTGATGTCATATCTGGAAATCCTCACCAAGGCCAATGTCAAGTTTTTCCCCCTTTGTTTTCCTCTAGTAGTTTGCTGGTTGCAGCTCTTACATTTAAGTCTTTAATACATTTTGAGTTCATCCTTATATATGGTATGAGATAAAGTTCCAATTTCATTCTTTTGGATTCGCCACCATTTTTAAATGGTAGGTTCCTGTTAGGTGTAGGAAAACACAAATGGAAAGTTGACTTTTCAAAGCTCCAGTAGCTTGCATGGAATAATTTTAAAACTGAATTTAGTCACAAGGAAATGAAGGACTTTGTTTCGTGCTCACAATTCTTATTTCTATGTTGACATTTACAGGAAGGGAGAAGCTTCAATGAAACATCTTGCTTACCTTTATTCTGTCTTCCTTTGTTTACCTGCCACATTTCATTTTTATTCAGATGCTTTCATGATGTGTATTATCTATATAAAAGTAATATTGATTATAATGAGGAATCTTTACTGGCAACACAATTTGAGAGATATCCAAGATGATTTATGTATTGCTCTTTGCAATAAGATAAGGTGACTTTCTCTTTGGATGGTAAGAAGTAAAGTATTTTATATTCTATAGGTAATTTTTAAAAATATTTGAATCTATTGTGCTCAATTAATTTAATAGATATTTGATTTCACAACAGTTTGCTTGACAGTCAGTAAGAATGCCCACATATATGTAGCAGTAACAAACTACATGGAAAAAACGAACTGAAGAATAAAACAAGCATGAACTAAAGAAGAGCAGAGGATTCATGAAGGAATTATGAGGGAAAATAGGATAAGTGTTAAAGTTGAGAGGAAAGGGATACAAAAAAGCGGTAGAGCCATTTCCTGACTTGGGGTCCATAAGCCAAATCGCCACAGGGTGGCAGCACAGTCTTAACGGAGAGGAGGCTTTCCGTAAGCCCACCCTTCTTTTACTAAAACTCCGCTTTCTCAGAATTCTCCCAGGTTATTTTTTCCTCCATTATCTAATGCACAAAAACAGGTAAATGTTTAGAGTTAAAGATAACTCCTAAAATTTAAACTGAAGAAAAGTGGAGGGTGGAGGCACCGCCTTTACTGCCAGAATCTGAATAGATATTTAAAGAAGGTTTCAAGCTATCTGTTAGGAAGGACCATTTGAAATTTCCAAACCACCCTACAGTAGTAATTTTGTAAAATTCAGTGAAAGTGACTTTCTAGAAAAATGAACAACAAAAAAATCATACAAAAAGTAAGCCCATGTGAAAATAATTAGTTCAACATATATAAACAATTTAAAAATTACATCTCAATAAGTGTAAACAGAATGTTAGTCAATTTTTGCTATTGTTGCCTGTGCTTTTGATACTATACCCAAAAAGTAAATGCCAAGACCAATGTTATAAAGACTTTTCTCTATATTTTCTTCTAGGAATTTTATAATTTCAGTTTTTACATTTAAGTAAGACTTTTAACTAATTTTGAAATTTTTGTGTGTATGATATAATGCAAAAGGCTCCATTTCATTTTTTGTATGCGAATATACAGTTTTCCTTGTGTCATTTTTTGAAGAGACTACCTTTTCTTCATTGATTGTTTTGGTACCCTTGTTGGAGATCATTTATGGGCATGGATTTATTTCTGGGTTCTCTATTCTTTCCCACTGACATATGTCTCTCTACATAAATATAAACAGAGCAAATATAATGTGGAAAGGAGAAAAGAATTACCAAAACCATATATATTACTAACTGAAAGTATATGTGCTGATGAGTAGCATAATCACTATCTTTGTTACTATATTCTACAATTATATCAAATAAAAATTTATAAACGCTATCATGAATCCCTTTATTCAATGTCCTGTATAGACACATTTTATGGACATCTTGTATATCCATTTAAGAAGATTTTGCTGTGACCAACCAACTTGCTTCTTGCTTATTTCTTTATCTAATTTAGGTTGAATTAATAACACTTAGTTACAAGAAGTATATTGGTAGGACTAGAAGAGGATATTTGAAAGCAATTTCATAAGGTCAAGATATTAATTTTTCATATTTTAAAAAACTGAAGTAGATAATGTATTTTCAAAGTTCACTGTCAGTACTTCATCAGTGGCCAGTTCCAATATCTTACCCCTTAAGGTTATATTAAATTTCAGTTATCTTTCAATGAAAGGGATGGTTTATGGTTCCATGAATTTCCTGTTCATGAATCTTCTTTTTTTTGATGGAGAATAAAAATTTTCAACAGTCTATCAGTTATTTCAGGTATTTGGCTAATCACTTTTTTGCACATGTGCAACGGTTAAAATCATTACTGCATTGGTAATATTCATTAATTGTGAAATAGGTCATCACAGAGAAACTCTGTTCTTCCAAGCTTCTAACATTTGTTTTGACTTCTCAGTCATCTGCATGTTGCATTTCTTCTTTGTTTGGAAATATTTAGATTGGTCACATGCAGAATACTTCAGTCAAATGTGTAGCTTTAAAACTAGTTGGTCGGGCCCAAACTTGTCTCTGGTGAACCCCCTGCCTCTGGCCTGTGCCCCAGCTTGTGGGCATAAATAAATCAATCTTTTTTTTTTTAAAGATTTATTTATTTATGCATACAAGCTGGGGCACAGGCCAGAGGCATGGGGCGACAAGAAGGTTCACCAGAGACAGAGCGGGGAGCAGAATAGGCAGATGGACAGAAATACACTGCTGTGCGGAGCAGTGGGGTAGGCAGGAGAGGTCTGCCGCACCATGTGGGAATCTCCCCAGCCGGGTGTCGAACTTGCATCGCCACTGCTGACAGCTCCACAGTGCAGTGCTTAACTGCTGTGCCACCAGGGATGCCCAAATAAATAAATCTTAAAAAAATAAAATAAAATAAAATTAGTTGGGCCAAACTTTTTTCTCATCTAGCAGTAACGCTGTAAGAGTTCATTTAGCAGTTCAAACATTCTCTTCAGAACTTTTTCCTAGATAACCATTGTACTTAACACACAACAAAGTTGCTTATGATTTACTTCCATTTTATCACAGAAAGAGAATAAATAACCCCAAATGTAATGCATTAGATTTTAACCCATAGTTTTTACAACATCACTGAGAACATTGTTTAGTTCAGCTTTTTTTTTTTTCTTCCATAGTAAGGCTTTCTTGATGAAGAAAGCAGTGTGTTGCTTTACAGTTTGGCTCAACCTTCTGCAGCTGAGCAATTACTCTAGAATCTTCTACTATACAAGATCTAAACACTAAATTACGTTTCCTGATATATATATCATACACTTGGATTTTATATAATATTTCTGAAAAGTTTCTAAATCCTCTCAGTGTCTAGATTTCTTTTGTGAACCCTGATAACAGTTCATGGGTAGACACTGGTTTGTAGACTCAGCTTTGAGAGACTGTTTTCACAAACTTCTTCCATCCCACTTAAGTCACTACTAGGTAGTGACTCTAACAAGTGACTTTAACTAACTTATAACATATAGGTTTATTCCTCTAACTAGCTTATAACATATAGGTTTATTCCTCTGACTAGCTTATAATATAAATGATGAAGAATTTAAGGGAAATATTACTTGTTAAACAGATTAACATTCACTGAATGTCTACTCTGTGACAAAATATTTGCATCCTGAGAATTAGGTATTATTACAATTTCCATTTTACAGATAAGGAAACTGAGGTTCAAAATGTTTAATGTTCATGATCCAGTGGAACTGGATTTGAACCTGGAATCCTCAAAAATCTTTTCCTGTACCACATTCATCCATCAATCCTATCTTTGTGAGTGAAAAGAATAATTTGAAATTTATGACCTATGGATGATAAATTTCTTGTGGGAAAATTTTCCTATGGGAAAATTATGTTTCAAAAGTTAGATGATGATAAAGTCAAAAAGAGAAGAAAATATAAAGTAGGGAAAGTCATGATAAGATAATAAGTATGTGTGGGAAAGCAGTTGAAAATGTTTTTGGCAAAGAGGGAGGAATTCTTTAAAAATCATTCAACTGATTTTTTTTCCTCTTCTGGTATTTATTTGTCTAATGAAGTACCATTTTCTTACATTCTTCTTAAATTTTTGACAGTATAGGATTTTCCTCCTCAGGTGTGATCACATAAATTTTATTGAGGTATAGTTTATACATATCAAAATATGTTGATTTTAAGTGTGTAGTTTTTGAGTTTTGATAAATGTGTATACTCATGTTAACACCACTAAATAAAAATATAGAACATTTTCATCAACCCCCAATTTCTTGAGTCCCTTTCTTCCATATTAATCACCCTCCCATGGGTCTAGGCAAGTACTACCTATTGCTGTTACTATAGGTTCCATTTTTTCCCCAGTGCCACATAAATGGAATTGTAAAGTATGAATTCTCACATCTTTTGCTTATTGCACAAAATAATAATTTTAAGATTATTCATGTGATGGTATATATCAGTATAGTTTGTTCCTTCTTAATATGGAGTATTTTCCATTGTATAGATATCCTATTATTTATCTATTCATTTGTATTTTTTAAAAATATTTATTTATTTATGCATACAAGCTGGGTGTAGGCCAGAGGTGTTGGGGGGGGGTGAGAGGATTCACCAGAGACAGAGAGGGGAGCAGAACAGGCAGACTGACTGAAATACACTGCTGAGGGGACCAGCAGGTGAGATAGGAGAGGTCTGCTGTGCCATGTGGGTTAGCTCCCTGGCTGGGGATTAGGGATCAAACTCATGCTGCAGTGGCTGCAGATAGCTTCTTCATAGTGCTGAGACTTAACTCCTGCACCACCAGGGAGGTCCTCTGTTCATTTGTTGATGAACATTTGGATTTCCTCTAATTTTGTGCTATTACTCAAAAAGTTGCTCTGAACATTCATGTCCAAGTATCTTGGACAAATACTTAAGAGTGGAATTTCTAGGTGCTAGGTCATAAGGCAAACACATCTGAATTTTCTAAGAACTGTCAAACTATTTTCCAAAATGATTTATTATTTTGTATTCTGCTGGCAACATATGATCATTCCAGTTCTTCCATATTCTTGTTAACACTTAGTATTGTCAGTAAAAGAAAGTACTTAAAGTATCAGTTTCAGAAGACCAGCTTCTTTTAAGCTTGCCATTTGACAGAAAGGGAATGAAAATTGGATAGGATTCTGTAGTACTTCTGTTTCTTCATTTGGGTAGCTAATACTCAATAAATCTCTAAGGGCACCATACTTACCAAGAAATTGGCATTTAGCTTTATTCCTGATTTAAGCTCCTCTTGCCCCAGTTTCTTCTTTTTCTTTTTTTAAGATTTATTTATTTTGCACACAAGTTGGGGTACAGGCCAGAAGCTCAGGGTGGCGAGAGGGCTCACCAAAGACAGAGTGGGGAGCAGAACAGGCAGATCGATGGAAACACACAGCTGAGGGGAGCAGCGGGTGAGGCAGGAGAGGTCCTTTGTGCCATGTGGGAATCTCCCTGACTGGGCATCGAACTCACCTCGCTGCTGCCGACAGCTCCACAGTGCAGCGCCCAACCTGCTGCACCACCAGGAACGCCCCCCCCCCCCCGACAGTTTCTTCTAAATTAAGTTACCAGTAGTGCTGATCTGACCTTGGTTTTATATGGTGCCTCATGTAGGACAGAATGTGTGGAAACTGAGAGAAATTTCTATGGTCCTTGACTGAGTAGGGGATATGGTGATATATATAGATATCTATATCCCATTTTCTCAATCTAGTTAAATAGTTTCCATTGCTTGGCTATTATTAATTAGCTGCTATGAAAATGGGAGTGCAGATATCTCTTCAAGATACTGATTTTATTTTCTTCGGGTATGGTGTTTCTTTCAGAGTGTGATTGCTGGATCATATGACAATTCTATTTTTAATCTTTTGAGGAAACCTCATACTGTTTTCCATAATGACAGTACCAATTAAGATTCCCACCAGTGCACAAGCAGTCCCTTTTCTCCACATCTTCATCAGTAATTGTTATCCCTTTATTTTTTATTATAGTCACTTAACAGATGTGAGATGATAACTCATTGTGGTTTTAATTTGAATTTTCTTGGTGATTAGTATTGTTTGAGCAACCTCATGCAGCTGAATATCTTTTTTTTTTTTTTGAGAAAAATGTCTATTCAAGTCCCTTGCCTATTTTTTAATTGAATTAATTGCTTTTGGGGGGGGTGTATTCAGTTCAGTTGTGTTTATGTAGTTTGGCTATTAACACATTATCAGGTATATGATTTATAAATACTTTCTTCCATTCTTTAGGTTGCCTTTTTAGTTTATTCATTGTTTTCTTCACTTTGCTGAAACCTCTTACTTTGATTAATCTCACTTGTTTATTGTTGCCTTTGTTACCTGTGCCTTTGTATCTTATCCAAAAATTCATTGCTAAGAACAATGTCAAGGAGCTTTCCCTCTTACTTTCTTCTAGGAATCTTATAGCTCTAACATTTGGGTGTTTAATCAATTTTGAGTTAATTTTATGAGTGGTTTTAGATCCCGATCCAGTTTTGTTCTTTTACATGTGGATATCCAGTTTTCCTAACACTATTTGTTGAAGAGGCAATTTTTTCCCCCGCTGTGTCTTCTTGACACAGCTGTCAAAGATTAGTTGACAGTATATACATGGCTTAATTTACTCTCTACTTTATTGTACTGATTTATATGCCAGTGCTATACTGTCTTTATGGATTTGTAATGTAGTCTGAAGCTAGGAAGTGTTTTGCTTTCAGATCGATTCTTCTTTCTCAAGATTGCTTTGCCTTTTGGGGGTTTTTCATGGTTCCATACAATTTTAACATATTTTTTCCTATTTAACCTATTGAGGTTACTTCATCTATAATTTGTTGAGTTTTGTTATGGAAGGATGTTGAACTTTACCAGATGCTTTTTGTACCTATTGAAATTGTCATGTGATTTTTATCCTTTATTCTGTTAATGTGGCATACTGTATTTATTGATTTGTATATATTTAACTATCCTTGCAAACCAGTGATAAATCCCACTTGATCATGGTAAATGTTGAGTAACCTCAACATAATAAAGGCCACATGCGATAAGCTCACAGCTAATATCAGTGAGAAATGGACAGGTTTTCCTTTTAAGTATTCTTGAATTCAGTTTACTTGTATTTTTTTTAAAGATGTATTTATTTATACATACAAGCTGGGGTACAGGCCAGAGGTGTGGGGTGGCGAGAGGGTTCACCAGAGACAGAGTGGGGAGCAGAACAGTCAGATCAGAAATACACTGCTGAGGGGAGCAGTGGGCGAGGCAGGAGAGGTCTGCCGCACCATGTGGGATTCTCCCCAGCTGGGTGTCGAACTTGCATGGCCGCTGCTGACAGCTCCACAGCGCAGTGTTTAACCACTGTGCCACCAGGGAGGCCCTGCTTGTATTTTTTTGAGAATTTTTGCATCTATGCTTACCAGGAATATTGGTGTGTAGCTTTCTTTTCTTGTAGTGTCCTTGTCTGCTTCAATATTAGGGTAATACTGACTTTCCAAAATGAGTTTGGAATTGTTCCTTTCTCTTCAATTAAATAGTAAAAATTGTGCTTATGGAGGCTTCCCCCTCACCCTTGGCACCAAGCACCTATGCAGAAACAGACAGATTCCTTGTCATCTCTTTTTACTGAGAGCATAACCCTTTGAGCACTTATTTGGATAGGGAGGAAAACTATTCTACCTTCTCACTGAACAAGCCCAAGCCTTCAGTATTTATTTCCATATGCCTCAAAAACCCAAGCTTCTTGCTTACCAGCATCAAAAATACCCTCTGGACAGCTGAAATGTTAGCGCCAGTACAATATTCCTATGTTTATGTTAGCCCCTGATTTTTGGTTCTAGAATGTCCTTTACTTCTTTTACTATTGGTTTAGGATCTTTGTTATATTTCATCCAACAATACTAATTTTTTTTTGTAGATAGATAGATCACAATATGCTGGATATAGAAGTTTTTCTCTAATTATGAGTCTGTACCTTCATGGCCACGCCCTGCCCTTGAATTCTTTCATCTCTTAGTTTCCAATGTCTGCCTTAACCAAGTATGAACTTATTGTGTATTTTGACATGGTACATTGTGTTTGCAAGCATCCACCTGGCAGACAGGCCTCTGGAGTTTGTGTTTCCTTAGCCTGTGCCTGGCTTGATCTTGGCTTCATCTCATCCCAGCTGGTCTATGTTGCTAAGGTTTTAGCATGCTTTGAATTCCAACTTACCTGAATTATGTCAATCTCTATTCTTTTTCTTCTGTTTCCAAGTCTCTGTCTTCACTGACTTGTTAAATTTAAGTCTGGTTTCAGTTTATTGCCTGGATTCATCTTTCCACAGAGATCTCTACCGTTGGTTGAAGCATTTGAGGCATAGTTTATAACAATGTGGGAATGAATCCAATTCAGGATTCAGATTTCCAGGATGCCCAGATGGTCTTAGCAAAAAACTTCTAACTTTCTACTTCATTTAAAAAATATTGTTTGAATATGCAAATTTCAGATATTTTCTATTGTATGTTGATAATACATACCTATGGTGTTCGAGTAAAAACCACACTGAAACACTCATTTTGTCAGAAGAAAGAGTCTACAGTTGAGAATGCCCTTTTGAATTATTTTTATTTACTTGATTCATGAGTAGTCAACTCCCTGTATACCAAATAAAACCAGCAATGTCTGGATTATGGTTGTTTTAGTCTGAGCACCCTTCATTCTAAGACCTTGTATGGAAAACTGGTCCCAAATTTGGAAAACTGGAAAATGAATTTGGTGAAAAGTACCTATAGAACTCTAGGTAGTATTAGATGGATCATTCACCTCAATTTTGAGTTTCTCGCGTCCTCCCCGGTGGCATAGCGTGTGAGCACTGCGCCGTGGAGCTGTCGGCAGCCAGCTGGGGCGACGTGAGTTTGAGGCCTGGCCAGGGAGACTCCCACATGGCACGGCAGACCTCTCCTGCCTTGCCCGCTGCTCCCCTCAGCAGCGTGTTTCTGTCCCTCTGCCTGTTCTGCTCCCCACTCTGTCTCTGGTGAACCCTCTAGCTGCCCCACACCTTTGGTCTGTACCCCAGCTTGTAGGTATAAATAAATCTTTAAAAATTTTTTTTGAGTTTCTTACCTCCTCTAGGAAGCTCTGCTGAGATCACCATGAAAACATCAGTCTTTCTCCAACTGCAGCTCCTAGCCCTGTGCCAATGGTGTTAGCATTTGGTTATGAACATGACTGAGGATTAAACAAGATACCTGATTAAAGATTAAGAAAGGTACTATGTGCTGGTAATGAACCCACAGATATTATGGGATGGATGATTGGTTAGTAGTCTAATAGAATCTTTAATATTTATCAGTTGTATCCTTACGGGATTCATTTTAATATCAGCCTGTCAATCATTTTGTCCTTATTTAGATTTCTCCTCTTACTTTCTGTCTTCCCTGTTTTGGTGATATCTTCAAAGGGAGTTGGGGGGCTCTCCCAGAAGTTGCCTTTGAAGATTATTGCAATACCTGTCAAAAGGATTGAACACCACCAGGTTGAGAGCTATTTTATACATTGAATCCTGAGCGAGTTTAGCTCTTCTGATCTCTTTATCCATGATCAGAAGGAAAAACATCTAAGCAAATTATAGAGCACAGAGGGATTTTCAGATGCCTGTTTTTTCTTTTTCTTGCAGGAAACTTGTACTGTGGATGAACCCAATTTGTGTTTTTGTTGGAAGTGGGAGAGTAGAGTTTTAGAATTTATTTTTTTAAATTTTATTTTATTGGGATAACATTGGTTTACAATGTTGTTTGCGTTTTAGAAGTACAGGATGTATACTTTCAGGTGTTACTATACCACACCCACCACCAAACCACTGGTGGTCCATCACTAAAGTCCACTGTGCTCCCTCCTCACTTTATTCTCACCCTTCCCCCTCTGGTAACCTCAGCTCTATAGTCAGCCTTTTAGGGCTTGTTGTTAGTTTGGCTTTATCTGACCTTTTGTTTGGTTTCACTATATTCCACATGTAAGTGATCCCATCTGGTATTTGTCTTTCTCCTCCTGACTTATTTTGCTTAGCATAATCCCCCCCAATTCTGAAGTGTCACCACAATTTTTGATGGCTGAGTGGTATCCCGTTGTGTATATATACCATATCTTCCTGACTCGCTCATCTGAATTTGATCATTTAGGTTGTGTCCATAACTTGCCTATTGTAAGCAGGCTACACTGAACATGTAGTGCGTGTTTCCCTTTGAATTAATGTCTCTGTATTCTTCAGGTAGATACCTAAAAATGGAATTGCTCTGTCATGGCAGATCCATTTTTGATCTTTTGAGAAACCTCTGTATTGTTTTCCTTAGGGCTGGACCAGTCTATGTTTCCACCAACAGTGTAAGAGGGTTCATTTTTTCCTACATATTCACCAGCATTTGTTGTTTCTGGAAGTTTTGATATGGGACATTCTCACAGGCGTGAGGTTGTATCTCATTGTGGTTTTAATTTGCGTTTTCCTGATAATAAGTGATGAAAATTTTTTCATGTGCTTGTTAACCATTTGTTGATAATTTTCTTTGGAAAAGTGTCTATTTAACTCTTCTTTTTTTTTTTGATCAGGTTATTTATTTTCTTTTTGTTGAGTTATGTGAGTTCTTCATAGATCTTTGATACAAGCCCCTTGTTAAAAGTATAGTATACAAATATTTTTTTTTCCATTCAGTGGGTGTCCTTTTTGTTTTAGTGATGTCTTCTTTCACTGTGCAGAAGCTTTTTGGTTTGATGTAATCCCAATTGCTTATATTTTCTTTGGTGCTGGGTATGAATCCTCAAAGACATCATTGAAGTTGATGTTATGAAATGTTTTGCCTGGGTTTTCTTCTATGTATTTTATGGTTTCTGGACTTACATCCAAGTCTTTTATCCATTTAGGGTTGATTTTTGTGTGTGGTATGAGATAGTGGTCTGGTTTCATTCTCTTACATGTGGATGTTCAGTTTTCCGAACACCAATTATTGAAGAGGCTTTCCTTGTTTCAATGTATATTCTTGCCTCCTTTGTTATAGATTAATGTTTCATATATGTGTGGGTTCTATTCCATTGGTTTATGTGTCTGTTTTTGTTCCAGTACCATGGCTTATGGTTTTGTAGTGTAGTTTGAAGTCTGGAAGTATGATATTGCCATTATTCCTCTCTTTTTGGTCAGGAGAACCTTGGCTATTTGGGGTCTTTTGTGATTTCATATAAATATCAGTAATGTTTATTTGATTTCTTTGAAGAATGCTGTTAGGATTGCATTGAATCTGTATATTGTTTTGGGTGGGATGACCATTTTTGACAATGTTTATTCTCCTGATTTCTATAAGCAGGGAATATCTTTCCATTTCTTTGCCTCTTCTATTTTTTTTTTTTCACAAAGTATTACAATTTATCTTGTATAGATCCTTTACTTCCTTCATTAGCCTCACTCCTAGGTATGAACTTTTTCTTGGTGTAACTGTAAATGGAATAATTTTTTGCTTGTTGTTTGCACATAGGCAACTGAATTTTGTGGTTTGATTTTGTAACCTGCTACTTTTTCTGAACTGATTTATTGTTTTAATTAGCTTTTGAGTGTAATGTATAGGTTCTCTATGTATTATCATGTTGTCTGCAAATAACAATAGCTTTACTACTTTTTAAATTTGGATTCCTTTTATGTCTTTCTCTTGTCTAATTACTCTAGCTAGGACTTCAACAGAATGTTGAGTGGTAGTGGTAGGAGTGGACATCCTTGTCTTGGGCCAGATCTTAGTGGAAAAAACTTCAGTATTTTATCATTGAGAATGGTGTTAGCTGTGGTTTATTGTATGTGGCTTTTATTCTGTCAATATATGCTCCATTTATCCCTAGGTTTTTTTTTTTTTGGAGGATTTTTGTCATAAATGGATGTTGAATCTTATCAAATGCTTTCTCAGCATCTATGGTCTAGTGATTATATGGTTTTTATCTTTCTTTTTGTTAATGTGGTTGATTGATTTTTGAATGTCAAACTATCCTTATATCCCTGATATAAATTATACTTTGTGTAATCTTTTTAATGCACTGTTGTGTTCAATTTGCTAAGATTTTTCCATCTATGTTTATTAGGGAAACTTGTTTGTAGCTTTCTTGCTGTGTGTTTTGTCTTTGTTTGGTTCTAGATTAGAGAAATGTTTACCTAATCAAATGTGTTTGCAGGTATTCCTTCTTTCTTAATTTTTTGAAGGCACTTGAGCAGGATATGTATTATTTCATCTTTGAAAATTTGATAGAATTACCTTGTGAAGCCATCTGGTCCTGGACTTTTGTTCTTTGGGAGAGTTTTGATTACTGTTTCAATTTCCTTGCTTATGACTGGCTTTTCAGGTTTTCTATTTCTTCCATTTTCAGTCTCACATGGTTAAATAGTTCTAATAATTTCTCCATATGACCTAAGTTATTGAACTTGTTAGTGTGAAAATGTTCATTGTACAAACCCCAGCAGAGGGTTGTTTATTTTTTAGAAGAAACAGTTTTTGTATTGTCATTTTGATTTCTGTTTCCTTTATTTCTGCCCTAGTTTTTTTATTTCCTTTCTTCTTCTGACTTTTGGTTTTGTTTGTTCTTTTTTTTCCAGTTCATTGAGATGAGGAACTGGATGATGTTCCACATTGTCATTTAGTAGTGTGTTGTTCAGTTGCCATGTATTAGAGGATTTTCCTGTTTTCCTTTTGTAGTTGATTTCTAGTATGATAACTTTATGGTCAGAGAAGATGATTGTTATGATTTCAGTCTTCATGAAACTGTGGGTACTTGACCACAGCATGTGGTCAACCCTGAGAATGTCCTATGTGCACTTGAGAAAAATGTATATTCTAGTTTTTGGGGGGGAGGGCACAGAGCCCCATAGATGCATGTAGTCTAATTCTTTATTTAAAGCTATTATATCCTTTTTCATTTTTCTGTCTCTTTGATCTGTCCATTGGTGAGAGTGGGTGCTGAAGTTGTCTATGACAAATGTGTTTTTTCCAGTGTTTATTTTCAGAGTTGATAGTAGTTTCATAATATATTTTTAATCAGAACTCTTTAATTTACTTTGGAAACACTTTAAATTCTATATGGTTTTATTTCTCCCTTTTCTCTCTTTGTTCTATTTTTTCTCTTTTCTATCCACACACTCCCTTCTATCTTTTCTTCCTTCCTTCCCTCCATCCTTTCTATCTTCATTTCCGTCCTTCCTTCCAACCTGCCTTTTCCCTTTCTATCTTATTACTTTGGAACATACCAAAATATTTTGAAAAATGGACATTGTTGATGGAAAGTATTATTTCTCATACAAAAATGTGTTTTTAGCATAACAAGATATGAGGCTTGGAAAGAAATGTAATATTTTTCTGTTTTAGCCCAAATCTAGCTAATATGCTTAAGGCCCTCTACTCTAGCCACAGCCTATGATGGGCTTCTTTACATCACCTATAGTGATAGGGAACTCTCTGTGTCCCAAAGTGGCCTATCACAACATCAAACATCTCTAATAGTTACCTAACTAGTGTTTATGTTGTGTTCAGATATGCTTTTCTGTAATATCTATTCACTACTCTTTAGTTTCTCTTCTTGGGACCATATAGAGCAGTATTTTTCAAGCTTTAGGCTAAAATCCAAGAATAATTTCAGTGGGATGTAGCCTGCCTTAAAAGAGAAAAAAAAAAGAAAAAATAAAGTGGAATGAGAGTAAATAGAGTGGTGTATCGCAGATAGTAAGGGTTTCAAGAAACATTTGTCTTGATTGCATAATTAAACTGTTTAATTACATAGTAAATACATATGTGAACTGGATCTCAATGGTTTAAAAGGATTCAAAGCTTCTAAATAGAGTGTGTCTAATCCCACCGCCACCCTGGCCATCTATGTAGGTGCATCTTTCTCACTGTCTTTTCTTATCTAAGCTAAACATTTCCTTCCATTCATCCCTTTGTAGCATGCTCTCACATCGTGCCATTCCCTAATATACTCCAGTGTCCCTAATTTGTGTGGAAAAATACAGTCCTAGAATCAAAACAATGGTCCTAGCTGCTCTGACTGAAACAGAAGAGGCAGGACTATTCTTTTCCTGCTTAGCAGAGTGCGGGTCAGTGAACCCGAGGTTATCCTAGAGAAGTTGTACTTTGTAGCCACTAAATGCACAGACCCAGGCACATTGGGGTAAGCCACTAGTAACTGTAGATAAATTATTTAATCTCTTTGCCTCAGTGTCCTCATTTATAATACAGGATAATAATAATTCATTGTATTTTTGTATTAAAGAGTTAACAATACAGGAAAGACGGAGAACAGTGCCAGGCTATAGTAAACACTCAGTGAGCTAATATCTTTTAAAAGTAATTTCAGCAAAGCATTCGTCCATTTAATTTTTTTATCAACTCAGATGTCTGGAGTTTTGATGTGGGCTATAAATTGTGTGAGCATATGCCTCAGTTTGCTGAAGGCAACCCCAGTTGGCATAATTAATAGTGCCCCTTTTCACTCTCAAATGTGACCCAGAGTAAACCTTATGTTTGATTTTTCTAAAAGACATTTTCCTACTAATTGTAATAAGATTTAGTATTTTCCCCTCACTGAAGGCCACAGCTCCTCTCGCTATGTACTTTATTCGTTTTGTATTGTATGGAAGACCTTACTTTTCTTTTCTATTGAAACTTCACCTTAATTCTCTGCCTTCCACTGTTTCCCCTCCCTGACAAGTGGGTAGAACCAAGATTCAAACCAGAATTGAGCTGGCCTGATTCCTAAGGCTAGACTTTTCCCTCTTTTTTTTTTTTTTTAAAGATTTATCTATTTATGCATACAAGCTGGAGTACAGGCCAGAGGTGTGGGGCACGAGAGGGTTCACCGGAGACAGAGTGGGGAGCAGCACAGGCAGATCGACGGAAATACACTGCTGAGGGGAGCAGCGGGCGAGGCAGGAGAGGTCTGCCGCTCCATGTGGGAATCTCCCTGGTGGGGCGTCGAACTCGCTTCACTGCTGCCGACAGCTCCACAGCGCAGCGCTTAACCTTTGCGCCACCAGGGAGGTACACTTACCTCAGTTTAATTTGGACCCTAATTCTCTCTGAAGACCTTTTGGAGCCTGATAAAGTCATTCAGGGTATTTATTAATCATCTCAACTTCATATTTTCCCACAAGAAATTCTTTATTCAACAATTGTTTATTGGACTTCACGGGATACCAGGTTCAGTTCTAGGAACTTGGGATTTTGCAGGGGGCCAGCCCACATATCCCTTCTCCTAGTGAACTGGACATTCTTTAAGGGTTGTTTTGTATTTTAACCCAAGTAAACTGTGTTGACCAGAATAGGATTTACATAAAGTGAGGGAAAGTTTCCTTCTTCAGACTTTCGATTTCCAGAGAGGTTATGCTAGCTTGGCAAAAGTCCAGTCTTGGCGCTGGTGGCAACAGAAGTAGTAGAGAGAGCATTTGCAAGGCAAGGGACTCTCACTGTCACTGTCAGTCTCCTTCACAAGCTCAAAATAGTCACTGAAGCTGCGAGGGTGGGAAATTTGCCATACTGACACTTACAGTTTTAAGTGGAAAGACCTGGAGACTTTGGTTCTAAAGTGGACAGAAGACCTTTATATATAAGTCCTAAGCACTGCATAGAGATGAAATGCTAAACCTTTAATTTACTCTTACTCCTCCAGTATCCACCCTTAGGGTGGTACTGGAAGTTGATTTAGCAGAGCTGAACAAGGTCTTTCCTGTGGAGAACCTTATTTCTTTGTACTTAAATTATAATTGTCATCTGAGAGAATACTTTTTAAAAAATTGAGATATAATTGACATACAATGTTGTCATAAAAACTGACATATAACTATATATTGCTTTTAGACATATAATTATTCAATATATGTATAAATTGCTAAATGATCACAATATTTAGTTAACATGTCTCCATTATAGTTACAACTTTTTAAATTTTGACCAGACTATTTAAATCTACTCTTTTAAACTTTAAATATACAATATCACTGTACATTATATCCCCATTTACTTACTTGTTTTGTAACTGAAAGTTTGTACCTTTTGAGGCCCTTTACCTACTTTCCTATTTTACCCACCCAAGCCCCCACCTTCTCCATAGCAATGAACTCTTTTATTTTATTTTAGAGTCCAAATCTAAGTGAAATCATATGGTATTTGTCTTCCTCTGTCTGACTTATTTCACAAAACGTAATGACCTCAAAATCCATCCGTCTTCAAGTCCATAATGACCTTGTCCTAAATGGCAAAATTTCCTTCATTTTACAGCTGAATTACACATATAGACATGCACATGCACACACACATAATTTTCCTTATTCATTCATCCATCGATGGACTCAGCTTATTTCCAGATGATGGCTATTACAGATAATGCTGCAATGAACATGCAGGTGCATATACCTTTTCTTTTTTTTTTTTAAAGATTTATTTATTTATACATACAAGCTGGGGTACAGACCAGAGGTGTGTGGTGGCGAGAGGGTTCACCAGAGACAGAGCGGGGAGCAGAACAGGCAGATCAGAAATACACTGCTGAGGGGAGCAGCGGATGAGGCAGGAGAGGTCTGCCGCACCATGTGGGATTCTCCCCGGCCGGGCGTTGAACTCTCATCGCTGCTGCTGACAGCTCCACAGCACAGCGCTTAACCGCTGCGCCACCAGGGAGGCCTGCATATACCTTTTCAAGTTAGTTTTTTCATTTTCTTCTGGTCTTTTCTTTTTTTTTTTTTATCTTTTGAT